>JBBBDQ010000394.1:507500-812500 GCA_037127315.1 Ascarosepion bandense
CTCTCAAAAACATAATACGTAGAAATGTTAAACCAGTGGATATTAATAATCAAATTAAACTCATTATATATTATAAAAAGTTTAAAACAATTGACCTCATAGTTTATAATAACCCAACAGGCACTAAACTAAATTCTTTACAAAAAACCAATGTAGTGTACCAATTTACATGCCCATTCAGAGATTGCATCTCTGATACTACTCAAAAACCTAGTACATATATTGGTTTTACCACAACCACGCTCTCCCGTAGACTTACATGTCATCTTTCTGATCCGAGTACTATTAAACAACATTTCTCTGAAAAACATAAACATGTAGGTAATATCAGACAGATTTTGGTCAACAATACGGTGATCCTTACTCATACACACAGTAAGAGGAACCTGCAGATATTGGAGGCCATGTACATCAAATCAAAACAACCAACACTCAATAAAATCAACTTTAAAACAGGAAATAACATATTACATTGCATTTGACTAGATGGTTTTGTTGTCATTTCGCGCTATCCCGCGGTGTGACGTCATAAAACCGCATCGCAAACTTAAGAACTGCGTTTATTATTTTTGGTAACTATTGCCGTTGCCAAGCGGAGTTTTATGTCAACACAAAATAAAATCGTCGGTGATGGTGGATTTTATAATATTTCAGTTTAAACTACCTCTCTGAAGATGGCTCATGTGAGCCGAAAGCTTAGAAGAAAACCAATAAATAATTATCCAAATGTTGGAGAATTTTTGTCTTTATTTTCAACTGAAATTAAAGCAAAAATACGACGTTTAGAACGGCTCATGATTAAACATTTTTTTTTTTTTTTTTTTTTTTTTTTTTTAATCATCTCACCCCAGGCAAGGCATTCCACTGCCACTATTGCGCATGGGGCTACATAGGGGAAGGTAAAGAGAAGGAGTGGATAGACATAGGGAATGTCAGGAGAAAGGTGATAGATGAGTAAGGATAGCGAGGATGAGTGTCGGGCAGATGGGAAGAGTGTTTGATAGAATGGGAGCAGGTTAGTGTGTTAGGAGGTGTCTATTGACCTTACATTTAAACTCCTGGAGATTGTAGCCGTCGGGGAAGCAATCTTTTGGAAGAGAATTCCACAGTCGGGAAGTGCGAGGAAAGAAACTGTTGGAGTAGAAGTTACGGCTGCATTTTATCGATTTCACTGTAAAAGGGTGGGATCTAGTTGCTAATCTAGTATCTCGTGCAAATTCGTATTTAGGGGGCACCAGTGATCTAAGTTCATCGGAGCAGAAGCCGTGAAAGTATTTATAGAAGAGACACAGCGAAGCCACGTCTCGCCGGTGGGAGAGAGACTGCAGGCGGTCTGCCAAGTCGGTATCTATCACATTACAGACCCTCCTCTGAACCTTATCGAGAAGCCCGAGGAGAACAGCAGGGGCACCCGACCAGATATGGCAGCAGTATTCAATGCACGGGCGGATGGTAGATTTGTAAATGTGCAGGATAGATTTAGACGGAAAAAACTTCCGGGCCCTACACAGAGAACCGACTTTCATAGCAGCGGATTTAGCAATGGATTCGATATAGTCATTCCATTTGAGGTCCGCTGAAAGTGTGAGACCAAGGAGGCGTAGTGTTTTACTCTCTGGGAGGCAAGCCTGGTCCATGCTAATGGGAGGTAGGTGAGATTGTCGATGATGGTTAATTGACAGTAGCTTCGTTTTAGAAGCATTAAAATTTACTAGCCATTTCTTACCCCAGTCCAATATGGATTGGAGGTCTTTTTCAATCTCGGCTGCAAGTTTAGCTTTGACGCCTACACCAGATTTTTGTTGGAGGCGAGAGTAATCTGTGGTGTCATCGGCGTACAAACCTATTTGGGTTCTTATGGAATCAGGGAGATCATTAATATATATCAGGAAGAGTGTAGGACCTAAGATGGAGCCTTGGGGGACACCTGCGTTTGTATGGTAGTTCTGAGAGGCATGTCCGTTTAATACCACTTTCATTGTGCGGTTAGAGAGGAATGACTGGATTAGTTCAAACAAATGTCCAGTTATACCATAGCTCCGCAGTTTACATAGAAGACCAGCATGCCAAACTCTGTCGAACGCCTTAGATATATCCAATGCAACGGTTCGAGCTTCGCCATTCCTGTCGAGTGCCTGGTATATGTACTCGGTGATGGTCGTTAGCATATCAGCAGTAGACCTGGTGAAGCGGAAACCATATTGCTTGTCCGAGAGGAGCCTGTTTGCTGTGAGATGCTGAACCACCTCGGCGTTGATAATGGCTTCGAACACTTTGCCAAAGATCGGAAGAAGGCTGATAGGGCGGTAATTTGCAGGGTCAGAGGGTTCTCCAGTGTTTTTAAATATAGGAACTATAGAGGAAGATTTCCAACAGGCAGGAAAGCAGGAAGCAGATAGGCAGAGGTTGTAGAGCTTAGAAAGTATAGAGGAGAGTTCAGGGGCACATTTCTTTAAGACTATGGTTGGGATTCCGTCACCACCGCTCGCTTTGTGAGGGTCAAGTTTTAAGATTATCTTAGAGACAAGCGAAGGTGTAATGTGGACATCATTCAGTTGTGACTCGGTTCTAGGTGAGAATTCGGGTGTAAAAACTCCAGACGAGTCCAGACTCGAATTGTTCGAGAATCTGCGGGCAAAACATTCAGCCTTATCTGCTGGGGAGGTGAGGACCTCAAATTTGTTGATTAGCGGGGGTATTGTGGACTTGCTCTTGTTAAGTACTCTTTTACAGAGTCGCCAGTAGTCTTTAGAGCCGAATTTAGAACATGCTATGCGTTGCTTCATTCTGGCAGCAAACAACATCTTAGCTTCGTTAAGTACCCTTTTACACTTATTACGAGCTGAAGTGAAAAGGCGCCTGTTTTGTTCCGACGCATAGTTACGATAAAGTCGGAAGAAATGATTCCGGTGGGCAATGGCAGCCGAACAAGCGGGTGAGAACCATGGAGACGAATGAGATTTAAGCTGGAATTTCCTAGCAGGGATGAAGGCATCAATGCCAGCCTTAACCCAGGAGGAGACCTCGGATGCACATTCTTCGATGGGAAGACTAAAGACGTTGTTCCAAGGGATGTCACAGAGGAAGTCTCGGAACGAATCCCAGTCTGCTCTTTGATAGCAGTATGATATTCTACTTATCTGTGTTTCATGGGTCGGGCGGGAGTGGAGTGAAATATTGACGGACACTACAGTGTGATCAGAGTTTCCAAGTGGGCAGAGTTGTCTGGTAGTGCAAGAGTCTGGGATGGAAGTGAAGCAGAGGTCTAGAAGTGAGTTCCTTCCGTTAGGGTTGTCGGAGAAACGCGTGGGGAAGTCCACTACTTGCGTAAGGGATTGGGTGATTGAAAAGTTCATGGTGTGGACACCAGCAGGGTCAGTGACAGCGTTCTTCAGCCACTTGGTGTGGTGGGCGTTAAAGTCACCAAACACGAATACATGGGCAGAGGGATGGTTAGAAATGGCTTTGTCAATATTGTCAGAAATGATGTCAAGTAACGAACAGTCAGGGGAGGAAGGAGAGCGGTACAGAAAGAAGAGATAGCTAATCGAGCTGAGAAGTGAGAGGCGGAAGCACATGAAAGAATGATCTGGGGATTCAAAAGATGACACCCTAGCTAATGGAAGGTGTTCGCTGACATAGACACCAAGCCCATGCATATGAACATTGGAGTCCTTCCTGAAGAGGGGAAGGTAGCCAGGAACGCAGAACTCAGATGAGGGGATAGAAGGGTTAAGATTAGTTTCACATAGGGCTAATATATCAGGTGAGTTATTATGGAGGAAAGAATCTACGCTGGGGAAGTTGGTGCGGATGCCGCGTATGTTAGTGAAAGAGATGCAGACAGGTTTGGGCGTTTTCAAATGAGCTGGTTTAGTTTTGTTATTATGTTTGCTTTTTTCCATAGTAATTCAGTTAAGGAGTGGTCTTAGAATAGAATCAGTCGGTCAATCATTTGCAACTTGTGAAGGATGGAGACTGGCGCGGCCTACAACATAATGTGGCCTCGGGGTTGCCCACCGAACGTTCATGCAGGGACGCCCGTCCATGCGCGATATGGCACTACAAGAACCCCGGTATTATTCAACTGTTGATCAGAGCAGCCTCTCAAGACGCTACGCAAGAGTTCGGGCTCCTAACTACCAGTCGGAAGCAGCAACCAGGAAACTGCCAACCCGGTACCCTCAGAATGTAAAGACGTTGCCACCATACTCCGTAACTGCAAAGAGCTTCCAGCTGAACTAACACCAAGACCAGAGAAAGGGGATGAACCGGGAACCCCTTCCTAAACAAGAAACAAGGTGATCACCTCTAAACTCATTCAAAAGAAGGGGGTGGAGTGTGAGACCGGGCGATAGTAGAAACTATCTACTCCAATTAAAAAAAAAAAAAAAAAAAAAAAAAAGGAAAAAGTGACTGAGGCTTACAAAGTTTTAACTTAGTAAAAGTCGAAAATACCCTTGAATAGCAAAATTATTTACATAAATTAAGTGACGAAAAAAAAAACAAAAAAATCAAAGACGATCAAAAGACGAGAAAAAAAATAAATAAATAAATAAAATAATTTCCAAGAAATTTCACAAAAACAGACTGAAAAATGGACTGAATCCCAGTTGACTTACCACAAGCAGCTAACACTGTAAAGTTGATTTAATTCAATTTCTGAAGACAAAAATAGAAATTAAACCGTTTTTTACAGAATATAGTCGAGTTATGTTGCTTGCGTTCGCTTGCCAAACCGTTAAGAATTCAATCTCTCGAAGACAGAAATTTAAATCTTCTACAAGACAAAACTAATGGAAATAATTGAACCGTGATGCTATTTATCATTAGTCGAAAATACCCTTGAATAGCAAAATTATTTACATAAATTAAGTGACGAAAAAAAAAACAAAAAAATCAAAGACGATCAAAAGACGAGAAAAAAAATAAATAAATAAATAAAATAATTTCCAAGAAATTTCACAAAAACAGACTGAAAAATGGACTGAATCCCAGTTGACTTACCACAAGCAGCTAACACTGTAAAGTTGATTTAATTCAATTTCTGAAGACAAAAATAGAAATTAAACCGTTTTTTACAGAATATAGTCGAGTTATGTTGCTTGCGTTCGCTTGCCAAGCCGTTAAGAATTCAATCTCTCGAAGACAGAAATTTAAATCTTCTACAAGACAAAACTAATGGAAATAATTGAACCGTGATGCTATTTATCATTAGTCGAAAATACACTTGAATAGCAAAATTATTTACACAAATTAAGTGACGAAAAAAACAAAAAAAAAAAACAAAGACGGCCAAAAGACGAAATAAATAAATAAAATAATTTCAAGAAATTTCACAAAAACAGACTGAAAAATGGACTGAATCCCAGTTGACTTACCACAAGCAGCTAACACTGTAAAGTTGATTTAATTCAATTTCTGAAGACAAAAATAGAAATTAAACCGTTTTTTACAGAATATAGTCGAGTTATGTTGCTTGCGTTCGCTTGCCAAGCCGTTAAGAATTCAATCTCTCGAAGACAGAAATTTAAATCTTCTACAAGACAAAACTAATGGAAATAATTGAACCGTGATGCTATTTATCATTAGTCGAAAATACACTTGAATAGCAAAATTATTTACACAAATTAAGTGACGAAAAAAAAAAAAAAAAACAAAGACGGCCAAAAGACGAAATAAATAAATAAAATAATTTCAAGAAATTTCACAAAAACAGACTGAAAAATGGACTGAATCCCAGTTGACTTACCACAAGCAGCTAACACTGTAAAGTTGATTTAATTCAATTTCTGAAGACAAAAATAGAAATTAAACCGTTTTTTACAGAATATAGTCGAGTTATGTTGCTTGCGTTCGCTTGCCAAACCGTTAAGAATTCAATCTCTCGAAGACAGAAATTTAAATCTTCTACAAGACAAAACTAATGGAAATAATTGAACCATAATAATAATAATAATAATAATAGACATAATAATAGACATAATAATAGACATTCATTGTCTCTTATATTTAATAGAATATGTCTAGAAAATTACTTGCTGCCTCGATATACTAAATATATATATATGTATATATACATATATAAATCTTTTTGTAGTATGATCTGTCTATCTATCTATCTATCTATCTATCTATCTATCTATCTATCTATCTATATATCATTTTGTAGTATGATCTATCTATCTATCTATCTATCTATCTATCTATCTATCTATCTATCTATCTATATGTATATAAGTATATACATATTTATATCTCACATATATACATATATATATGTATATACTTACATATTTATATATCACTTGTAGTACGATCTATCTATCTATACATATTTATATATCACTTTGTAGTAAAATCTGATGCGTACTGGAATTTTAATTCCATGATTCTCGGTTCCATTCTTTATCATACCCAAATATCACGATGGATAATCATAGTTCCCACATTTTTATTACTTTTTCTACAGGGCCTTATAATTTGACAGCTCTTGAAATTATTTGTGAGAAACATTCGAATCCTGTGTATAATCCATGTCAATCAGTTAGCAGGGTCTTTTTTTAAAAACTCTTGTGATTATATCTGGTGTGTTTGCATCAGTTTTACTGTCTGATGATATTTAAATTTTGCAGTATAGTGACTCCATCAACAATTTTAACATTCGGCTGGTGATTTTTCATGTATTAGGGACTTCAGTACTATAGTTCGAAGAAATATGTCAATGAATATATTGTTCTAAGCTGTTATATTTAATTGTCATCATGAACTGGGCACCATGATATTAAGTAGTCAATAGTTTTATAAAACTTATGGCATAAGCGACGGGCGGGATTTGAAACATCGTTATTCTTATTCTATTTTAGCCTTGTGGGCATTATTTGGAAGATATTGGTCTTGTGCTTCCATAAGGGCTTCTGTCTCCCTTAAGATCACTGCTTCTGGGTTTTGTGAACATCAATCTCTGGTTCATCTAGACGCATTGGTTACTTTCCATATAAGGGTTTAGATCTCCATTATTATTATTATTGCTACTTCCGCCTTCAGGCGAGGGTATTGTATTCGGTCACGTTTGTCTGTCTGTTCCTTTGTCTGTCCTTGTTCAAGATATCTCAAGACCCGCCAGATGGATTCGCATGAAGCTGTCAGGGATGATTGGACTCATGACTCGTACAGACTGATTACGTTTTGGATTCGATCTGGGTTATTTTTTCTCGTTTTTTACTGATACTTTTTCATACATTTTACATGCCAAATACTGAATGACCTTTCCTAGAATGCTTTTCCACGAAAATATTATCATTAATCATATGAATTTAGTATTTATTATCCAAAAGCAAAAAATAAATAAGTAAATAATAATGAAAAAATACACAAAAATGATGTTGGTATTGCCTTGGAGGCTTTCAGTCTTTGACTGTTATTATTATTATTATGTCATTTTTCATCATATTTAGATTTCTGCTTTGGTCTCACTACCAACCAAGTCTGCGGGGAGAACTAAGGCAGGTAGTGGCGTGTTGTTATGGCCCCATTTCATGTTTTTCTATCTTCCTTATCATCCCCAGCATTACATAGATAAAGTTTTCCTTAGTGTGTGGGCTGTACTTAATAAGACAATTTTTTGTATATCTCTTAAGCTGAGGTTTCCAGGGATTCTTTCAATGTGTTGTTTTGTTCCATTTTTTATCATTCCAAGTGCACCTACTATCACTGGCACAACTCTTGTTTTCAATTTCCATATTTTTTCCATTTCAATTTCCAGTTCTTTATATTTTGACAGTTTTTCAAATTCCTTGATTGCTATGTTACAATCCGCTGGACAAGCCGTATCAATTAATAGACAAGTTTTCTCCTTTATTATTATTATTATTATTATTATTATTATTATTATTATTATTATTAAAACCCTAAGTACTGACAATCTCTTATATTCTGTAAGGCTCCCTGTTATTATTAATTGATTTAGATCTTCTTCCTCGTTTGTATAATGTCCCTTGTTTAATTTATTATTCATCACAGAGAAATTTGTATAACTTAATACTATTCAAAGAATATAAAGAAGTTTTCTGAACATATTTTCAGCTAGTCTAGATTTTTGCCAGCGGGAACTTTTCTTTTACTTTTTCCTCAACAAAGCATCATGGAACAATAAAATTAATATCAAAGCAGGAAAAGTAATATATGTTAGCAAATATTATTATTATTATTTTTGCTTTTGTAATCTTTATCTTATTCACCTGATATGAAGGCTGAGGGCCTCAACACATCATCATGGGAGAGTGTGGTATTCAACCGGTCCAAGTAGTGAGGAACCCTGACCAAACAACTCAAATCAGGAGAGGAGCAGCTGACACAAGCTGCGATAGAGAGGCGGATTTGCAGAAAGCAAAATGACAGCTTCGACAGACCAGAAACAAAACATAAATGCAGCTTCTTCAACAAAGACTGTCACTCCCGCACCGGCTTCTACAGTCACCGACGTCATTGCTCCAGGTAAGCAGACGACGAGGATGCTACCCATGGTCATTCCTGACCGACGGAGGCCTACACACATATTGCTTCTGTCTTTTTGACAATTATCATCTTTTAGGATGCTACCCATGGTCATCCCTGACCGACGGAGGGCTACACACATATTGCTTCTGATTTTTCGACAGTTATCATCTTTGAGGATCAAGTGAGCACAACTCTCCCCAAGCAGCTACTTCTCCCTTAACTATAAGGTGCAACTGTAACAGTACCATATTTTTATTATTAGTGGGATTAGTAGTTGTTGATGATGTTTTAATAGTATGCAATGCAAGTCTCAAATTGTATCAAATCCGATATGAGGAGTGCTGAAGAAATTCTCAGTCTTTCCAAGAAACCAATAAAAATATCTCAGATGTTTATTTAGATTTTAGAAAGTTAGTCAGGCCGAAAATTTTAAAATATTCCAATATGCAGAAAAAAAAATGATTTCTTAATGTTTAAAATTTCTACTTGAAGAAATTCACATTACCTTTATCATAGTCAGAAGAAAACAACCATGAAGATTTAATTAACAGACGACAAACAAAAAAGAAAAAAAGGAAAAAAAATGAACAATAACCTAGCAAAAAAACAAAACAAAAAAACAATTAAAAAAATTTGCATATTTCCTTCAAAGGAATATCTTATATCTTGTGCGTTTTATAGTATAAGCAAAATGGCGTCCAAAGAAAGTTCTAAACGAGGTAAAAAAAATCTACATTTATTTCAATAAGCATCAAATCAATATTTTATTCTTTCCTTTTCTAAAAATCCTCCATTTTTTCCACTGGAATGGTAACGTATTTTTTTTCTCATAGATTCTTTCAAACTATCCCAGACTTCATTCTCAGTTCACAACCTTCTCTCGATCATGACGAATCTAAAGAATTAAAATGAAACATGCATAATTCATGGGCGAAAACTCGGAAGGTCGAATGTTTGTTTTGCCATTGAATTCTTTGTTCAATAGCGTGATTAATTCTTGGGCAAACTAAGGCGTCCAAAAAGATTTTAATTCCAACCTTGACAATCACATGAACACAAGGCACACTCAGTTACATAGGTTTATGTATGCGCATATATTTAGATCGGTTAGTTAATTGCCATTACGTCATATACGCTTAGCCAATCACCTCTCTTTAGACTCATGACAAACTAAGCAGAAGATTTCGCGCAGTGGTAAACTGTTTTTTAACCAAGCCTATAGAACCAAGTCTGTTGGTTGGTTGTTTTGTTTTTATGGCATATCAACCTCGGTGTGTCATTTATTGGCAACTAAACTTTATTTATTGCTGGTAATACCTTTTTCTTTCAACAATTTATTTTATTTTGTTTTTATATAAGTTTTGTGTCTAGTAATACTTTTTTCTTTTCGAGTATCAAGATTCATTCGGATTTTGTTTTTTTAAGGGCAGAGTCCCCAAGTCTTAACCTGTTATTTAATCCAAAACTGGAGGGAAGGGACGGATTAATACCTTTTCCAAGGGTACCAGTGCTTAAGTGAATGCAGGGTATTCAACTGGAATTGGAACTCGGCTCACCAATTTCTCTTTCCGAGCCGATATCCGCTCCACAACAACGCACATCCGTCACTAAACGCTTACAGCACCTGGTATTCTCAAGTGGTCACCCATCTAAGTACTGACCAGGCTCAACGTTGCTTAACTTCGGTGATCGAGCGAGAACCGGTGTATTCAACGTGATATGGCAGTAAGTCCGAACCCAGTCTGACTTGCTATTCAACCCATAGATTGGAGGATAGATTCATCATTTTTCAAGTGAACGTAACGAATATTTATATATAACATTAATAAAATAACTACATTAGGAAAATTTTTTTCTCCAGGAGGAATAATTGATAAGGTCAAGTCTGAACGGCGTGTATGTTCAGACTTGACCTTATCAATTATTATCTATATTAACTATTGTGTTCACTTTTGCAGATTTACTCCCCAGATATTGGTTAAATAACAGAATAG
Organism: Ascarosepion bandense; assembly: GCA_037127315.1. Classification (NCBI taxonomy): domain Eukaryota; kingdom Metazoa; phylum Mollusca; class Cephalopoda; order Sepiida; family Sepiidae; genus Ascarosepion; species Ascarosepion bandense. The sequence goes on from JBBBDQ010000394.1 coordinate 517,994, forward strand.
ATTGGGTTCTGTATCTTGGGTAGTAATCATTCTAAGAAAATGCAAACTCTAAAGTCCAGAATTCTGAAGAGTTAACTAAAAACAGCGTTAGTATCTTTCTTAATAGTTGTTGTGGATTCTTGTTTAGAAAACCACACAATATAATAACAAAAACAGATATGAGAGGAAAAATGTAAGTATATTGAATAAATGATATACAACCTGTACACGGTTAGTAGATTCAGGAATACTTGTTAGTAGAAGTCAAATATATACAAAAAGTAAGTCCGGGTAATAGTTTAATTCTTGCAGACCAACGAGCAGCGGTTCAACTGCTCTGACAAACACCAACTCTAACAATTATATTTAGTTGTCCCTCCCAGTAAGGGCAACATGTGACACATGGTCAGTTATGACTGGGATTTCCGGGCATATGGCCCGGCCAAAAAATGTCTGTCTATTCTTGCCCAGCCGTGCTTCTACCCTTCGGCGGAACCACGACTGGGTCATTGCTCTCTGCTCGGAAGCAGAGAGCGCCCTCCACCCGAAGGCAGAGTGCTGACAGTGTTATAGTTGAAGAGTCTCAGCAACTCTAACAATTATATTTAGTTGTCTCTCCCAGTAAGGGCAACATGTGACACATGGTCAGTTATGACTGAGATTTCCGGGCTATATGGCCCGGCCAAAAAATGTCTGTCTATTCTTGCCCAGCCGTGCTTCTACCCTTAGGTGGAACCACGACTGGGTTATTGCTCTCCGCTCGGAAGCAGAGAGCGCCCTCTACCCGAACGCAGAGAGCTGGCAGTGTTATAGTTGAAGAGCCTCAGCAACTCTAAGAACAACCCTGTTCTATGTAGGAAGGATTATTTGTATACCATGGAAGAGTTCATAGAGTGTGTGAAAAGGGGTGACTACCCAACAATAGTGTATAGCAATTCACAAATGACAAAAAAATTATTTTTTTGAAAGAAACTGACAAGGTAATTGTTTTTCAGTATATTTTCCCTTTTATGCGTGCAAGTATTTTATTTTCTGGATTTAATGAATACAAAAATGTACTGATTTTTGTTAATTTCGAGTACACTGAGATAAACTATTATCCATCTTCAAGAGATTTCTGTTATAATGGATGGTGTATGTGCTACTGTCAACAGATTAAGTTAGCTGTGTGAACATCGCCGACAGTGAGTTTCCCCCACAAGTCCAGACGCAAACAAGACTGTAAAGATCCTGTAGTTTTGTTATTTGCTTCACTCAGTGAGCGTGAAGAGACGAGAGTTGTGGCAGGAAAAGTCAGGGCTGATACACGACGAAAATGCATTTCCTCACAACACCCTGAAGATCCGGCAGTTCCTAGCCAAAAAGAATATCGCCGTACGAGAACACTGTGCCAATTCACTTGATCTTCATCCGCAGAACTTTTTTTCTTTTTTCCCAAGGCTCAACAGGATCATTAAGGGGATCCGTTTTGAAGAGGTGGAAGCTATCATGATTGCTGTAAGGACAGATAAAAAAGAACCCAAACTTTAATAACACAAATTAAAACACGTCTACATTCAGAAATTAAAAATATGTCTCCTTTCAATAATTTTTATATTGTCGACACGCCATTTAGTATGTTTGGGATAGTTTCACGGTATTTGGTGTTCTATGATAAGTGTTATGGCAAGAAAGAACTGAAAAACATTAATCAAACGTATAATCAACACGACACGCATTTCCAACACTTTTTGATAATATATATATATATATATATATATATATATATATATATATTTTTTTTTTAATTCAGATACTTCAATCCAAGGGAAAAAAGCAGGAAGGTAAATTCCCAAAAACCCGATCCTAATTAATATTAAAAGTTTATTTTAATATTAAAAAATGATACAGGAAGAGAGCTCCATGTAATAAAATATTACAGAGCAAATATATATTAAAAAAGGATTAATTCAAAGATGTTGAATGGCCATTTCGATATGAAGATCCGCACGGGGAACGACACATCACCTCAGCAACAGAAAAAAACCTTTCAGAAAACCTTTTCTGTTGCTGAGGTGATGTGTCGTTCCCCGTGGGGATCTTCATATCGAAATGGCCATTCAACATCTTTGAATTAATCCTTTTTTAATATATATATATATATATATATATATATATATATATATATATATATATAGACATCCGCAGACAGATCTGTTTTGCTGTATCACAGCTCATCAGTACAGTTAGACTCCGATTGCTTTTTAACCCAGGATTGAAACCCGACCGAATTGGCGTCAGTCGGCGATTCTACCTCTGGGCTATGGGCGTTCGGTAGAAGGCAGACATTTTAGCGCGTATATTATCATCATACGCGCCCAACAGCCAGTGTGATCTAATTCATTTCACTGAATGAGCGATGCGTACATGCCAGAGTAGCTACAATTTTTCAAAGTCTACCATTCTTCCAGAGTGCTCAATCAGGTTGTGAGAGCGTAGTCATCAGCAGACAGACCTGTTTCGCTGTATCACAGTACGGTTAGACTCCGATTGTTCTTAACCCAGGATTGAAACCCGACCGAATTGGCGTCAGTCGGCAATTCTACCTCTGGGCTATATATATATATATATATATATATATATATATATATATATATATATATATATATGATAGTTTTGTCATTTGCTTAAGGCATTGTGTATATAAGGTGAATGGGTAAGTATCTGAAAGCTATCACAATGCGTTTAGTAAAACAAAGGTAAAGAAGGTGTTGAGTATTAGCTATTTATTATTCTTTAATATTTCGAGATCAGAATCTCATCTTCAGAATGATAAGAGAACTTGATTCACTTCCGCTGGTAGATCGTGCCTTTAAACGAATTGTCCTCTTTCGCTGCTATTGATATCGTTAAATGTAAGTGTGATAGTGACCTAATCCAATCTTTCTTAAATAACCGCAAAATGAAGGTCGTTCTGAATGGGCGTGCCTCTTTGTCCTACAGCACGAATGCTGGTGTCCCACAGGGCTCTATCCTGGGCCCGACGCTCTTCCTTATTTTCATCAACGACCTCCCTGATGAGATCAAGTCCCAAGTAGACATCTACGCAGATGACACTACAATATACTCCCGCTCCAGTAAGAAACCTGTCGTGGCGGACAGACACAAACTCGCTGCTGACCTTGAGCGGGATCTACACTCTGTGGTGAACTGGGGCAAGAAGTGGCTTGTCAACTTCAATTCCTCTAAGACAAAGCTCTTGTCTGTCAACCATTACAGGCAACCTCTTCTGCCTCCCATCAGCATGGACCAGGTGATTCTCCCGGAGAGTAATACATTACGCCTCCTCGGACTTACCCTGTCCTCAGACCTCAAATGGAACCACTATATTGAATCCATAGCAAAATCAAAGCTAAGAAGGTTGGGTCACTATGTCGATCCAGGATGTTTTTTCCACCTGAATCCATCCTGCATATATACAAGTCAACCATCCGTCCGTGCATGGAGTACTGCTGCCATTTATGGTCAGGTGCCCCTGCCGTTCTCTTCAGTGTTCTTGACAAGCTCCAAAGGAGAGTCTGTAATGTGATAGGTACTGATCTGGCGACTCGACTGCAGCCACTTTCCCATCGTCGAAATGTGGCCTCTCTCTGTCTCTTCTATAAATATTTTCATGGCTTCTGCTCGGATGAGCTTAAGTCACTGATGCCTCCTCAACAGGTGTTTACCCGTGCAACCAGACTGGCAACTGGGTCCCACCCATTCACAGTCAGGTTAGTCAAATGCAGACGGCAATGCTACTCCTGCAGCTTCCTCTCTCGCACTTCCCACCTGTGGAACTCACTCCCGTCTTCTTGCTTTCCTGACGGCTACAACCTCCAGAAATTTAAATGCAAAGTTAATACTCATCTACTAACCACTGGCCTCTAGCTCTCTCCCCTCCCCTGTATAACCTTCCCTTTCTCTCCACCTATGTATCTGTCATCGCACCTTCTTTCTCAGCTTTCTTTTGTTCATTTCTAACTAGTTTGTACTCCTCACTCTTTTCTAATTAATCTTTTTACATTTATGTAACCCCCTGCACATCAGTGGCGTTTCCGCCTTGCTCGGGGTGAAATGATTAAAAAAAAAATATTTTAAAAAATAAATGTCTGAAACCATTTTTGTGACAGCACAATTGTTTCTGTTTAATAAGATATCAGCTAACGCTGATATCGATATATCTTCCAGTACGGTTAACGACTATTTAGCACAGTGAGGTAGAATGTAATCTATAGTTATTTATATAACCCGTGTGGTGGTGAAAATGACATTCCTGGATGAAGGGCTTCTGAGACTAAAGTCAACAACCAGCGCGTGACTAAGGCTATCTATCAAAATTAAGGACATAGGCTGTTGTCTGATCTGGAGAATGATGGGGTTCCTTGGGTTTACTTGCCTAAGTACATGTTACACATTATTAAATACCGCTCTGGATTTCAACCTATGTATGTAGAAGGAGCTGGTTAGGTGCTTAGCTGTGCACTAACTCTAGGACCGCACACAGACGTGAGATTATGATGATCAGGAGGAGGAGGAGGAGTTCGGATAAGGAGAGTAATTGTTAAGGCAATCGCTTTAGGATTTTCTCATTATCGCTACAACGAACATTATTATTATTTCTCTTTGAATTTCTCCAATGAGGAGCTTTCATTACATTCTTTACACTCAGTCTGTTTTCCTGACTTTGGTTTTTTTTTTAATCATATCACCCCGAGCAAGGCGGTAACGCCACTGATGTGCAGGGGGCTACGTGAGAGTGAAAAGATTTGGAAAAGAGAAAGCCGGAAACCACATCCTAAACAAGGAACAAGGGATGAGCCTCTTAACCTGTTCAATAGACGTGGGTGGAGTGTGAACCGGGCGATAGATAGATCTATCTACTCCAATTGAAAAGAAAAAAGAAAAGTGAAAAGATTGGAAAAAAGAAAGCCGGAAACCACATCCTGGTTGATATTATCACAACGATTCGGTCGTTGTGCTCTCAGGCCTACATCAAGAATTAATTCAAATATCTAAATGATGTAGAATTAATAAATATTTGAAAATATTTCTGTAAGTACAGAATTTAATTAAAGAAACAAAAGTGTGCAGCTTGATGTTACACATTGTAAATAATATTAAAAAGCGAAGCAACCGATTTCGCTCCCGCTCTTCAGGCCTCTACGGGAGATTTTAATCAAAATTAAAAAAAATAAAAAAGTGTGTCATGGAAATGAGAAAGATGGAACAAACAAACAATGTGAATGCTAGAGGCTAATTATATCGAGTTCCAACAACTCACGCTGTTTGCACAACGCAGGCTTTCAGGACCCGATATACAAAGCTTCCAGAACCTTAAGGTGGAATGAAGAGTGAGGTCGGCACACAACAGTGAAACGATCAACACTAAAATCAGCAGCCCACTTTCTATTCTTTATAAGGTGCTCGCAAATAGCGGAACCGTAGGTATTCTGGACGGGTCCATTTCGAGGTAAGGGGTGATTTCTTATTTTATTTGGAACATGTTGTTTAATTCTCATGTCAAGACGCTGAGTTGTTCTTCCTATGTAGTCAACTCCGCAACTACATTTAAATTGATATATTATAGAATTAATTTGGTGAGGAGGAAGAACATCCTTGCGTGCTGAACATAACATGGGTCGGGTTTGAAATACAATACTTCAAATATCTCATTCTATGGATAAGTCCAACAATACAAAGTGCTACAAAATCAAAATAAATCTAAGAACTTGAGTCATATACTTAAATACCTTTTTTGATTTTGATACGGATGTCATGCTGATATGTACCGGAAAGGGATATATATATTATTCGAAGTAGCTAAGTGGTTTTGGCAAATGTAACCGAGTAGAACAATCTAGCAAGTAGCCGTAGTAGACTCGTCATAGTCGTATGAAGTATGCTTAGGCGTATGCTCATGCAATAGGCGTAGTTAATAGGCGTTCCAATAGGCGTAGTCCTCGGCGTCCCCGTCTTCGTCTGTATTTATGGCTGACACTAGCCAATCCTATTACTGTGAGAGGGGGACCAAGGTGTATGCATATTCCTTACATCACATGCATAGCGTCAAAATTGTCCAGAAACATCTAAAAATTCAGCTGTATACAACTGCTTTCTCAAATGAATGATTAAAACGACTTTCCATCGATTGAAGCTTGTAGGTTTTAGCGAGGACAATCATTCTTCGAATTTCGTGGGCTAGAATCACAAAGATCTCTAAGAAATAAAATAAACCACAGCACTTGAGGACTTTCAATAGCAGCAACGACAAAAATGCATAGCACATGTAACTCGGAGAGAAAATAATGGCATAATCAAGATATCGTTCGACACGACTTCAAACAAAAGGTTCGGAATGAAGAAATATTGTAAAGATTGTCACTGGAATTGAGATACATTTTTTCCTGAAAAATTATTTCAAGAGTAAGATTTTGTAAATGTCAATCAACACTGTCTATTCGATCAATAAATACCGAATGTTTCCTTATGAGGAAACAACTAATATTCCTTTCCCCTTTGCCATTGACGATATTTCGAACTGAAACATTATTTAATCTGCGGGAATAGCATTTCATTTTGCTATGTCTAGGGACTAGGTGACTGTAAATAGTGTTAAGTCTCCAGGATCTTCCTCAGTATCGTCGCAAGCTGTCGCATGAGTCAGATGCCTCTTTCTCAAACTTTCTATTCTTCAAGTGTTGTCTCGAGGCATTTTGGCACGATTCCAAGCGAATCATTTTAGTAATTTGCTGTTTGTCTCATTAGAAAAGTTTTTAATAGGATTTCCCGACTGTGAATATTGAAGCCTGTTTTATCATTACAGTTGCCGTAAACAATTTCCTATGCGATGAATGTAGAACGGGATGAGTCAACAATTTTAACGGCATTCTTAATGGCCGAAAATATGGAGAGATCTGATTGGAGAAAGCCGATGGCCACTGAAATCAACTCAAAGCCTATCTTTATCCGCAGTTCAAACAAATTGCTATTTTGAGGAATAAACAAAACAAAATACCAACACACACACACACACACACACACACACACACACACACACACACACATATATATATATATATATTAAAAAAGGATTAATTCAAAGATGTTGAATGGCCATTTCGATATGAAGATCCCCACGGGGGATAACACATCACCTCAGCAACAGAAAAATCCATTCAGAAACTGGAGAAAAATTAGTCTACTTTTCCTTTTTAAATAGATTTGCAAAGAAATTAAAAAATAAAATAAAAATAAAAATAAAAATAAAAAGGAAAAATAATTTTCGTTTTCTTTTTCTTTTTCTTTTCCTTTATTTTTCCTTTTTATTTTTATTTTTATTTTTATTTTCTTTTATTTTCTTTGCAAATCTATTTAAAAAGGAAAAGTAGACTAATTTTTCTCCAGTTTCTGAAAGGATTTTTCTGTTGCTGAGGTGATGTGTTATCCCCCGTGGGGATCTTCATATCGAAATGGCCATTCAACATCTTTGAATTAATCCTTTTTTAATATATATTTGCTCTGTAATATTTTATTACATGGAGCTCTCTTCCTGTATCATTTTTTAATATTAAAATAAAATTTTTAATATTAATTAGGATCGGGTTTTTGGAATTTACCTTCCTGCTTTTTTCCAATGGATTGAAGTATCTGAATTAAAATATATATATATATATATATATATATATATATATATATATATATATAGGAAAGAATATTAATAAAAAGTTTTGAATTTAAAAATGTACTTTTTTTTAACAGTATTTGTTTATTTTTATTATATTTTATATTTCAGACCGTCCTCGGTCCTTCATCAGAAACAAGTGATTTTTAAATTTGAATTATAAACGTATTTCACGATAGCGTCCGAATATTTTTTGTTTACATCACGTGGTGTGTTTGTTCACAACATGCGGCACGTCCGTAGAGAAAGTCTGTTTGTTTTAGATAAAAATTTCTTGGAATATCTGAAAAAAATTTTTACCTATTGAAATATTTGTAAAGATTCAACACACCTAAGTCCCTATTTAACCCTAGCTTGTGTGTATTTAATTTTAAAATCCAGTATTTTTCTTTCTTTCTGCGTGTGTATGTAGAACTAAAATTGGAGTCTATTAGTAAACATTTGCAATTTTCTAAAGTATGATCAGGTTGATTAAAATGGGCTGCAATTGGGGAGTATACATTTTTTTGTCGTATATTTAGTTTGTGATTATTGAAGCGAAATCTAAAGCTATTACCGGATTCGCCGATATATCCACTGTTGGGGCAAATTGAGCAGAAGATAAAGTATATGATGTTTTTGCTATCACAAGTAAGGTTTGGTGGGTGTAATTTTATTTTGGTGTTGGGTACAGAGAATGTTTTGTCTGTTATTAAATGTTTACAAATTAAACAGCGAGGCTTTCCACATTTTAAATTCCCTGATAGGTTTGTATTATTTAAATATTTGTTAGAAGTGAGGATAGTTGATAGGTTGGGTGTTTGTTTCTTTGCATTTATGGGTGGTTTATCGAAAATGTCTTTGATGTTTTTGTTTGATTGGAGGTTCCTGTAATCATTTTTTAAATTTTTGATAAGTGTGTAGGAATATTGATTATGGTTAAAAACCATGGGAATTCGGTTGTTATCTTTTCGTTTTTTGTATGTGAGAAGTGTGCTACGGTCTATGTGGATGGTTTTATGTAGTGCTTCCTTTATTATTTTTATTGGATATTTACATTTTAGAAACTGTTTTGTTAGGTTGTTAATGTTGTTTAGAAAATCTGGATGGTCTGAGCATATGCGTTTTATTCTAATAAATGAGCTGTATACGATAGATTTTTTTAATTTGAGGGGATGACAGCTGTTAAAGTGTAGGAATTTATGTTGGTTTGTGGGTTTGTTGTATAGACTGGTGGAAAGTGTATGTTTATTTAATTTTACCATGACGTCTAAGAAAGGGACGGATGTGTATGAGTACTCCATGGTAAATTTGATTGTATTGTGGAAGTTGTTGCAAAAAGTAAAGAAGTTTTTTAATTTTTCTAATCCATGAGTCCATATTAAGAAAATATCATCAATGTATCTAAAATAATGTGATGGTTTGTATTGTGAACTGTCTAGTTTCTTTTTTTCTAAAATATGCATGAAGATATTGGCATAACTAGGTGCCATTTTCGTGCCCATTGCTGTGCCACTAATCTGTAAATAGTGTTTGTTGTTGAATTTAAAATTATTGTGTGTTAAGATGAAATTTATTAATTGGCATAAATCTGTGATTGGGTTGTTAGGTAATTTGCTTTTAAGGAACTCATGGCAAGCTGCTACTCCTTCAACATGTGGAATGTTCGTGTACAGAGACGTAACATCCATCGTTACTATGATATTATCACCTAGGACTAAATTAATGCTTTGTAACTTGTTGAGAAAGTCAGTAGTGTCTCTAATATAACTAGGTATGTCAGGTAATAAAGGTTTTAGGATATTGTCTATGTATCCAGATATAAGTTCTGTGAGGGTACCAATGCCTGATATTATGGGTCTGCCAGGTGGTGTGATTTTAAGTTCTTTTGAAATTTTGTAGATTTCTTCATTATTTGCTTGTTTAGTATGATGTGGGTTGGATGAAGAGGTGTTAGGGTGTTTTTCTGAAATGATTTTGGGGAGTTTGTGTAGTTTTGGGATAGTATAGAATGTTGCTGTTTTGGGGTTTTCAGGAATAACAGATTTTATTTTATTTTTTATGTTATGATTCAGTTTCTGAATGAGAAGTGATAATTCTGTTTTGTAAGTGCTAGTCGGATCTAGAGGTAAGGGTACATAGAACTTGTTATTTTGAAGTTGTGATTCTGTTTCTTTAATATAGTTGTTAGTGTCTAAGATGGTTATAGCTCCGCCCTTATCGGCTGGTACGATAATTATGTTTCGGTTGTTCTTAAGTGTATAGATGGCTTGGTGTTCTACTTTAGATAGGTTGTGTATTTTTGTTTGGTGTCCTTTATTTTTTAAGAAGTTGTCCATGTGTTGTCTGGCTTTGTTGGCGCATTGATCCAAGTGTTGGTTGCGTCCGCTTGGTGGAGTCCATAGGGTATTATTTTTCGTAAGAGGAAATTTGGAGTATGATTGTTTATCGCTGTTGTCATTAGAAGTGGATCTGTTGTCTGAGAAATATTCTTTTAGTCTCAGTCTACGAAGGTATTTTTCCATATCGTAGCAGAGGTTTAGAGGGTTTAGTGGCTGTGAGGGGCAGAATGTTAATCCTTTATTTAATAAGAGGTTTCTTCTTGGGTGAGAGTATATTTAGATAGGTTTGCGATGTCATTATCAGCAGAGATGTTATGGGTGTATTGTACATAGTGAGATCTTCGTGGAATCTGTTGTATTAAGTAGTTATTCAGGTGAGGTATGTGTTGTAAATTGGGGTCCTCAGCAATTAGTTTATTGAGTTTTTGGTTTTTCAAAAATATATACTGTGTCAGCTTTTTTTCGTACAGAAAATTGAGTGTTTTTTTTACTTGAAAGTATTGGAAAGGGGAAAGTGTTAGATAGAGAGAATAATGGATTTTTTTTAGATAAGTTCATGTAAAAGGATTTTTTAATGTAAGCAGAGTTGTGCGCCAGGTTTCTTAATTGCGTGGAGGTCCTGTTGTATATATATATATACAATTCAAGGTGAAATAGACTCAAAGTTTTACTATTTTGAGTGTCCCGGCATTTACTTTATTATGAACAGTGCTCAATATAATAGATATTATAGAGTTTAATATAATTATATTGTAATTTAATGTTTACATTTAAATGTAATTTAATGGTTTTAAATATAAATCATCTGCACAACCAACATCAAACATTGCCTGATGATGAGAATCTATCTCGAAACATAAAAATTTCCGTGTCGCAATGTACAATTAATTCATAATGATATATATATATATATATATATATATATATATATATATATATATATATATAAAACCAGGTAAAGATAGCCAACAGTTTTACAATTTCGAGTTCTCCGGCATTTACATTTTTTAAGTGCTCAATATAATAAATATTGTAGAGCATAAAATAATTAAGTTTGTTTTTAATTAAGATTAATATAGTTTACATTGCGACACGAAAATTTCTATTTTGAGATTTTTATGTTAGCTCATTGTTGCGAAAATGAAAATCAATGTAAACTATATTAATCTTAATTAAAAACATAATTACTTATATATATATATATATATATATATATATATATATATATATATATATAAACATGTTACGGAAATTAACGAATTTTAACGAAACTTAGTTATAAGCAACCGACAATTTGTAATGAATTATTTTGAACATTATTTTTACCGATACTCATATTTAAGTAGATATTCTGTTTTTAATTAAACAGTATTTTTATATTTACATCTACAGGCCTGATTATTTACGATAATTTTTTTATTACGAAAATGTGTGCTATCTATGTAATAGGGGTCGCAGGTTCGAATCCTACTGGATAGCACACATTTTCGTAATAAAAGATTTATCGTAAATAATCAGGCCGGTAGATGTAAATATAAAAATACTATTTGATTAAAAACAGAATATCTACTTAAATACGAGTATCGGTAAAAAATAATGTTCAAAATAATTCATTATATATATATATATATAAATTGGATATTATAAATATTTACACATGTGATTTGTTAACATATATATGAAATGATTTGTTTGAACATTACTTTTTATCGATACTCGTATTTAAGTAGATATTCTGTTTTGAATTAAACAGTATTATATATTTATATCTACTGGCCTGATTATTTACGATCATTTTTATTACGAAAATGTGTGTCATTCGGCAGGATTCGAACCTGTGACACATATCCACATAGGAGAAGCTGCCATGTGATCTGGCACATCTTAGACCTCTCGACCACGAATGACCATTAGTCTAAACGATATATATTGGCTTGATTAAAATGACACAACGTTTACCATTTATCACTGTCACCACCCTTCCTTCCGTGCATTCACGTTCGGCGCAAGAGTCTTTTGTCCTGCCTCCCCACGAATCTATGATAAATCGCCACTCAATTTACGACGCCCACCGATTGTATGATACAGCTCTCCCCACTCTAATACAGCTCAATTTTCATACGGTAGTATAAGACAAGGATGTGTCTTTTCACTGGATCTGTTCAATTTGTACAGCGATAATATTTTGAGGACACTAGAAGTTATGCCAGGATTCGTAATCGGAGGCCACAATTTAAACAACCTAAGGTACGCAGATGATACAGTGCTGATAGCAGACACAGAAAGGAAACTAAAAGACCTCCTACAGAAGGTAGTAGAAGATAGTAACAAGAAAGGACTAGAAATAAACTGCACGAAAACCGAATGCATGGTCATCTGTAAAAAGGGTGTATGTGTGAGTGTGCGTGTGTCTGTGTGTGTTTGTCTATGTGTGTGTGTGTGTGTGTGTATGTGTGTGTCCGTTACCTATAAACTCCGAAACGGCTGAACCAATTTTCTTGACAATTTACAAAGTTGTACTATAAGCGTCTGCGAGTGTTCTTAGCTAGGTTTTGTATCGAGGTACCCCGATAAACATCAAAAATCGATAATCGAAAAAATCGGGTTATAGAAGGAGTGGTCCGATTTTAATCAAATTTGATACACTCATAGACAAAGACATAAGAAACGATATTCAGAAGTTTCAAGGTTGCAGTTCATACAGTAGTGCAGAAAATCGATAATATATACCGGGTCTGATCAAAATCAATTTTTCAGCCCTTTTATTTTAGTTTTTGCTTCGGGTTTGGCTCTAAGTAGGTATAATTGTAGTTCTTAGTCTCAGCCATGATACCATTTACTCAGAGGACTTATTTAGCCTTCAAAATTTAGTTTACGACGAAAAAAAACTTATTTGATATCGATAGCAGGAAATCAAAATTTGACTTACATCCATTCATTTTTCTTGCAGTCTATGGATTCGCTTTAACTGGAAACAACTATTGCTTTTTAGTCTTTCGTGCCAACGTCCAAAGAGTCTGAGCTTCAGGACCATGGATTAGTATTAAAGCTTTCATTACACCCGAGCAACGCCGGGCTATACTGCTAGTAAATATATAGGTAGACAAAGAGATTCATTCTAGGACGATTGTTGCCTCATTCAGATGAAATTCCTAGGACATAACTAGAAGAGAAGAATTAGAGAATTTGACACACATATGACATTAAAAGCACGAGAAAAAAATGAAATTGTAAATAACTTTGCTAACAAGCATTCGTAGATGGATGGCAGAACAGGGAGTCGCCCGGATGATGAAAAAACAAAATTTACTAAAAGCTACTAAAGATATGAAGTTTTGGAAGGCTATGATCGTTCACAGTACAAAGAAGAAGAAAAGGTTGAATATATCCTTTCTTCTTCTTCTTCTTCTTCTTCTTCTTCTTCTTCTTCTTCTTCTTCTTCTTCTTCTTTATCCCATGACCCTTCAATATGTGAACGATCATAGCTCTCATGAACTACCGATCTTAAGTCGCTTTTAGTAAATTTTGTTTTTCTGTTCTGCCATCCATCTACGTTAGGAAAGTTATTTACTATTTCATTCTTTTTCTCCTGCTTTTAATATGTCATATGAGTGTCAAATTCTTTGATTCTTCTTTTCTAATTCTTCTTTTCTAGATAGACAAGGTCAATAGAACCATTTTTATGAGTAAGGCTTACCAGTGTACAAACTGGAATGAGAACATCCAGTGCTGGGCGCAGTTTAGATCAGGAAGGAAATCCCAATGACAAATGGAGACAGGAAGTAAGGAGGTGCTGCTTCTTGCACAAATCCCAAAGTCAGTAAGTAACTGCTCACATACCGTCACATTCATTTCTTATTACGACAGAGGAGGGGTAAAGAATGATATGGATGGTGCCGAAAAACATTCCTGTTCCCCATTCCCATATATAGGCATAGACTATGAATGAAAACTGTCGAAAAGAAAAAGAAAAACTCCTAAACGATAAGATCGTATTTCAGTTGGTACAATGAAAGACATTCAAGACATTCACATTTTCATGAGCGAGAAAGACAGATAGAAGACATGTCATAGGAGCGTAATGAGATTGACTCACTTTTAATAAGTTCAAAAATATATATAAACGTTTTATTCACATTTACTATTTGGGGTTCTGTCAATCGTTTTTGTTTAACCTTCCTTCATTTCGACCGACTTTTCATTCAAACGTTTTATTGGTTTTTGTTATTTCGTTCTAAAAGTTTCACCTACCTTTATTCCGACGGACATTTCATGAAGGTACCCTTAGAAAATATTACAAACAAATTGTTATTATATATTTTGGTAAATAAAATTAAAGTTATTACCAATCTCACTACCTACTGAGATATTTGATTCCTTACATAATTTTTCAATGTTCTATTTGAAATTCTTATGTACTTTTAATTCTGCTTTATTTTGTTAAATAAAAATTTATTAACACATTCACTGCTGCCTTAGATATTTGAAACCTTCCATAAAGCCATCTATTATTTTGTAACGTTAGTGCTATATATATATATCTAAACTTATTTATAAATGGAACTTTGTCTGTGTGTGTGTGTCTGTGTATGTGTGTCCGTTACCTATAAACTCCGAAACGGCTGATCCGATTTTCTTGAAAATTTACACAATTGTACTATAAGCGTCTGCGAGTGTTCTTAGTTAGGTTTTATGTCGAGGTACCCCCCGATAAATATCGAAAATCGATAATCAAAAAAATCGAGTGATCCGATTTTAATCAAATTTGATACACTCATAGACAAAGACATAAGAAACGATATTCAGAAGTTTCAAGGATGCAATCCTTACAATAGTACAGAAAATCGATAATATATATATATATAAAAGGCAAGATGTTTGTGTGTGTGTCTGTTTATCTGCCTGCATGTCTGTAATTTTTTCAGCCCTTTTATTTTAGTTTTTGCTTCGAGTTTGGCTCTAAGTAGGTGTAACTGTATCTCAGCCATGATACCATTTACTCAGAAGACTTATTTAGCCTTCAAAATTCAGTTTACGATTTCATATCGATACAAGAAAATCAAAATTTGACTTACATCTATTCACTTTTCTTTCAGTCTACGGTTTCGCTTTAACTTGGAACAACTATTGCTTTTTAGTCTTTCGTGCCAACGTCCAAACAGTCTGAACTCTAGGGTCATGGATTAGTTTTAAACCTTTCATTACACCCGAGCAACGCCGGGCTTTACTGCTAGTATTTATATATATATAAGAAAATATTTAGGCAGGCACGTTATTTCTTGGTAAATCGGAAGTGTAAGCCTATTTCATGCGAACCATTATCAGCTACCGTCTTTATTGTACAATTCGTGTAAAACCTTCTGTACAAAAAAGACGGAAGCTGATGATGTTTCGCCTGAAATAGGCCTACACTTCCGATTTACCATGAAATAACGTGTCTGCCTAATTTTTTTCTTATATTTGCTCTCTATATATTTATATACATTTATTTTTAGAGCTCTCTTAGAGAGTTATCCAACGACTGTATGTAGAGGATACCCCTTTGGATTCTTCTATATCTACACCGCATGCTTATATATATATATATATATATATATATATATATATATATATATATATATATATATATAGTGTGTGTGTGTGTGTATGTGCGTGTGTGTATGTGTGTGTGCTCTCACGCGCGTGCGCGTGTGTCAGATCAGAAAAATTGCAAATATTGTGTCTGCTTATTTTTAATAAAATCCTTTCATACTCACGGATAATCTTTCGCGCATTATAATTGAAAGATGTAGCAAATGAGCCGTAACTTTGACAGATGATTTTATTATTCATTTCCCGATGTTCCGAAGTAATTTCAAACTCCTCCCAAGATCATCTGCAGGAGTGTGAGTTGTACTAATAAAAAACAACTGCAAAACTGTGTTGCTAAAAATTACTGTAAATTTTATTCTTGCTTCAAATATAACGGTTGAGAAAATGCTTAGCGTTCATTAGAACGTGAAAACTATCCAAAATTGATTTTTTTATGTTGTAATGTCATCGTCATGCACGTGGTAAAGCATGAAAAAAAACAAAAAAAACTATATTTTTTCTATAAACATTTTAGAAAATTACTACAGTATTCATCGCTGATTCTATAAATTGACGGCTTAAGAAAAAATGAAAAAATGAAAAAGTTTTTAAGTTTTTTTTTTATATCGTTAGAAGAATCATGCTTAAGAAAGTTGTCTTTTTATGATGTCACATTTGGGAATCTCATTGTCAGAAATTTACTTTAGATAAATATTAAACCTGCCAAAAAGCCGTACTGTGTTTGGAAGGAGAAAGCGTGCTGGTGCATTTTCTCTTCATGGTGGTGACCAGCTCAGGGATGTAATCATCAAATCTTTGACAATATGCTGAATTCAGCTAAGCAATAAACATATTTGGTGCTCTATGTCTTTTTTATAATCCAAAATGCTTAAACTAAAACGTGTCCCATCATTATGGGTAATCTTGTATATGTAAGATGAGAAATTTACCTTATTACAAAGCTGTCCGGGGCAGCATAAGTATTGTCCTATTCTGTACAGTATATGAGTGTTAACTCGCTGAAAGGTTTTAAGGATCAATAATGCAAAAAGTTCCACAGAATTAACCAGGTCTACTTGAAAATTTTTTTATCGATTTGATTTTACGAATTATCAACCATTTGTAGGTTATTTAAAGCCAGAAAATATTTTTAAGTTGTAAGATAGGAATAATAATGATATACCGATACAAGTCCTTAACCCAAACTTAGAGAGAAAAAGAAGTAACTTTTCTAATGATATATGCGTTGTGGTGCAGTGGATGTCGACCCGGAACGACAAATCGGGTTGCTTAGTTCGAATTCCAGTTGAGTTCCTAGCATTCACTTACGCACAAATATCCTTGGGAAAGGTATTAATCCGTCTCTTCTCTCCAGTTATGGGTTAAATAACATCACAGATTGTGTTCTGTAGTCTTGGCTGGCAACCAGTCTACCGCAGAAAGCAATAGCAACCTACTGCGGGATAATCTTCTTCCCAGTTAGTCATGTCTCTTTCGAGACATGATCGCCCAAAGCGTGTATCAAGTATGGCACTTAACTGATTGAATGATATATGTGCGTAAGCGAATATAACGAACCCGACTGGAATTGAAACTCTACTCCCCGATTTACAATTCTGGGTCCTTATCTATAGCACTATACGAACATCTAAACTTTTTGCACCTGGAATTATCAAGAAGCCACCAAAACAGACACAGACCAGGTTCAAAGTTACTTAACTTTGTTGATCTTGCAAGAACATGTATTTCGACGTAATATGGCCGAAAATCTTCTTGAAATCACATAAATACTTTATAAAGTAAGTAATATCGGAAATCTGTGATAGGCGAGTTTAATAAACAAATAAATATGTTGCCCACCCAAGACATGCGGTAATAAACGCCATCTAACCTTGGGTCTTTAAACGCCGCCTGCTCGGTTCGCAAGCTGCAAATACGTTTAAAAATCCCCAAGCCGAGAAGATTGTCTTCGTGGTTGACAAGTGTATTAAGAAATATGAAATAAATTTTTCTCCTCTCATTAATATATTTAAATCAAAAACCAGAATTGTAAATGGAAGGATGTTTGCCTGCCGAATCCTTAGACTCGAACTAATTAACAATTAAATCAACTTAATTAATCCTAATGATCTAATGACAAACACCACCTGTCAATTAAGATCACCAGCTAAAAGACCAGCTTACTCTGCTATAGGAGGAGATCGTCATAAATGTGTGTATAAACTTCAGCCTCTTTAACTCCTATGGTCCGGCAACTCTCATGGTTCGGGCAAATCCCATGGTCCGTCAACTCCCATGATCCGGTACATTTTTTTAATCAGCCGCTATTAGTTCTTGGGCGGCTACTAAGGGCAGCACCACACGTAGTTTACAACTTTTCGTAGCGACCGACAGCAGCAAAATGGTTCGACGATAAGATCTTGCTTATTTCTTATATGATCGATCGATTTGTTTAACAGCATATCAACACATTATGGGTCATTTAACACAGAAATTGAACTTTCTTAGGAGCTTTGAAATAATAAAAAATATATATTATTTTGCTTTCACAATTGAAAATATGGTAAATGATACTTTTGTAACTATGTAATTATTTTCACAATGTGAGGGCATAATTACAAGTGGCGGTGATTATTTTTTTAATCGTTTCACCCAAAGCAAGGCGTTTCCGCCAATGATACGCAGGGGGCTATATGAGAGAGTAAAATTTTAAGCAGGAGGAGAGCGAAGAGAAAGATGAACTAGTTACGGGGTGGTGCCCGAGAAAGGGCAAGAAAAGGACGGGAATACAGGTGTGATGACAGTTGCGAAGGTAGAGTGAGAAAGGAAAAGAACAAGATACACGGAGTGATGGACGAGGTGAAGGACTGGAGTTAGTTGGATAAGAGATAAGAATTGACATTGCATTTAAATTTCTGGAGGTCGTAGCCGTCAGGAAAGCAAATATACGGAAGGGAGTTCCACAGGCGAGAAGTGCGAGAAAAGAAGCTGTTGGAGTAGATTCATTTCGTGGATTTAATTGTAAATAGATGAGACCTTGTTGTCAGTCTGGATGCAGGAGTAAATTCGTGTGGTTGTGTGTTTTAATTTGTAGTTTTGGAATAAAGCCTGATTTCTTTAAGGAATTGTAGGATATTATATATATTAATCTCCCGAAAGATATCTTTCATGTTGGCTGTTTGGTTAGCTGATTTTGGTTAGCACCATATCAACCTCTATAGATTATTTAATGCAGAAATCTAAACATCTTGAATATAGTTTTATGTTTTCAACTACAGATAAAATGTACTGTTGTTAATTTTACAATAAAATTTATTTTAGTCATTTTGCTATAAAATTCATCGTTTGTAATTCTTTTTTTTTTTTTTAATCATATCACCCCGAGCAAGACGGTAACGCCACTGATGTGCCGGGGGCTACGTAAGAGTGAAAAGATTAGAAGAGAGAAAACCGGAAACCACATCCTAAACAGAGAACAAGGGATGAGCCTCTACACCTGTTCAATAGACGTGGGTGGAATGTGAACCGGGCGATAGTTTAGTCTATCTACTCCAATTCTACTTTGAAATTATATTGTGAATAATTTTGCTATCAATAAATATCGTCGATAATTATTTATATGAAAAATATGTTTTTCATAATTATATATATATATATATATATATATATATATATATATATATATATATAAAATTGTGAGGTGTGGTGCAGTGGTTATCGGCTCGGAACGAGAAATCGGGGAGACGAATTTGCATTCCAGTTGAATTCCTTGAATTCGCTTCTCGCAAATATCCTTGGAAAATCCAGTTATGGGTGGACCTGAGAGCAACAACAATTAAGAGGTCGTTTTATACTCCTCAAAACTTCAAATATCCCGATCAGAGGTCTTGCTGCCGGATGTAGTTTATCGTCATATTCAGGACTGAAATTTTTTTTTATATATACCTGCCTATTTACCTTTTCAGGATATAAAGTACACACACACACACACACACACACACACACACGCACACACATACACACACACACGCACACACACATGTATATATATATATTTATATATGAAATTTTTTAACATTATTTTTGATCGATACCCATATTTAAGTAGATATTCTGTTTATAATCAAACAGTATTATAAATTTGTTTTTACCGGCCTGATTATTTACGATAAACTTTTGTTATGAAAATGTGTGTCAATCAGCAGGATTCGAACCTATCTATTTATAGGGAAAGCAACCAAGTGATCTTGCGCGTCTTAGACTTCTATACCACGAACGACCAACAATCTAAACGAAGTCAAATCAAGCCTATATAACACAATTTTCGATTCATCGCAATAACTATATCTGCTTTGAAATGTATCGTAATGTCAACAAATGTAAACATGTTATGCATATTAACAAAGATTAACGAATTGGTTATAAATAAACCGACAATTTGAAATTATTTGTTTGAACGTTATTTTTGATCGATACTTGTATTTAAGTAGATATTCTGCTTAGAATCAAATAGTATCATATATTATTACTAACGGCCTGATTATTTACGAAAATTTTTGTATATATATATATATATATATATATATTGCAATTACAAAAGCAGAAAATACAATTGTCGAAATTCAAGTTTACAACGGAGAGAGCATTCGTTTAAAAATATCAGAACTTTCAATCTTCAAATAAAAATAACTCCTTTCTAAGTTTCATTAAAAATATCAGAGCTTTTCAATCTTCAAATAAAAATAAATCCTTCCGAAGTTTTGTTAAAGGTAATCAGAGCTTTTAATTTTTAAAAATAATCAGGCTGTCAATTCTCCAAATAAAACACGTCTCTTCGGCCTTTATCAAACCTTGCAGAGACGGCCAAATAACAGAGCGACGAGTGGCGCCAACATGGGGGTCGTTTTATCATTGTCGCTCGAAAACCTCTCTCAGCCAACTGATTTTTTTCGCTGGGCCTCCATTTTTATAGTCATCCTCAATCCTCTTGGGGGATCTATCCGACTCAAAGCTTTTGATCAATGAGATTATTTCCCACCCACATGATTTACGGGGAGCCATGGCTCGACGAATGAACTATCAACAGCTCACATGACGTAATGTCTTTCTGTCTTTTTTTCGTTCAATTACATCATCTGCTATTCGATTTTTGAATCTGTTCCCAGGAATAATTTTTGAGGATTTAACCCCACCTGACCTCATCAAGAAAATCCTGACGTTTTGTTATGGCTACGGCCATTTTTCAAATACTTACACTTTGCTCAAAACTGTTCGTTTCGTATACAAAAAAAAAAGAAGAAACTATATTTTTCTTCTTTTTTTACCAATTATCAGCCAATTTCTCTATTCCCCGGATTTTACAAGTACATAATAATATTAAAACCTTTTTACGTAGGCTCACATCGCGGATTTCTAATAAAGCACAACTACCAATCAATTTCTCTCACTCCGTGGAAATAGGGTTACAGAAGCTTTGTTCTACTTTCAATGATTCAGCAATATCATGTGTTCCAATGATTGGACATATTTTAAATGCAAGTCTCTGGGATTACAAATGACACAGAGAATCAAATATATTTCTTACATAACTTATATACAACAGTTCAATATATTACCTCAGATTTTGTGGCGATATTTCATTGCCTGACGATGGTCATTTGTAATTCCGTGGACGTCAAAAGAAATTGCACTGTGTTTGAAATAAGAGAGCGAGTACTTGTATATTCTGTTCGTAGTGGTAACTATCTTAAGAATGTAATAGTCAATTCTTACATTTGTTGAGCAATTGTATATCAGTTATGTAATAAATATGTATTTTACTCTGTCATTTTTATAATCCAAGATGCAAAAGATGGTTAATTGTTTCTGGATATTTATCACAGAATCTATATTTTGGGTTAACAATTTTTCAGGATGTGTTTTTGGTAATTTCTGGTTAGTAAGCATTGAGCTCCTGGAAGCAAGAGTAAAACCTTTCGTTTCAGCTTTTAACGCAGTCAATGATAGGTATGAGTTTTTTTTTTCTGCGTCAGCTTGTTTTGTACGATCAGATTAGAGAGCATGAAGAGGTTTATCTTGGTATAGTTTCTTTACCTGGTCCATATTTTATTAGTATGTTACAAAAACAATGGCCGCTCGAAATGTTGTGTTTTGTAAAGCCATTTTAGCATAGTATTCACGGTATATATTAGGTTGTTACAAAAACAATGGCCGCTCGAAATGTTGTGTTTTGTAAAGCCATTTTAGCATAGTATTCACGATGTGCGTTGTGGTGCAGTGGATATCGGCTCGGAACGATAAATCGGGGTGCCGAGTTCGAATTCCAGTTGAATTCATTGCATTCACTTACGCGCAAATACCCTTGGGAAAGGTATTAATCTTCCTTCCAGATATGGGTTAAATAACAGGACAGATTGGGTTCTATAGCCTTGGCTAGCAACCAGTCTACCGCAGAAAGCAATGGCAACCTACTGCGGGATAATCTTCTGCCCAGTCAGTCATGTCTCGAAAGAGACATGATCACCCAAGCGTGTTTCACGTATGGCACTTAACTGACTGATTCATGGTATATATTAGGTTGTTACAAAAACAATGGCCGCTCGAAATGTATTTGTAAAGCCATTTTAGCATAGTATTCACGGTATATATTACGTTGTTACAAAAATAGTGGCCGAGGGAACTGTTGTATCCAGATGCACGTAATCATCGACGAGTATTTATCAACATTAGGTTTATTATCACGTTCTGAATATTGGCCATGCAGAGGTTTGTCTTGCCAGCGTTGTTTCATCTGTTGAAGATTATTATTATTATTATTATTATTTCTTCCTTTCAAACTGTTTGGTAAGTGCTATTAGGAAGCGAACGACTGCAAGACTACTTAAATCTCCAGCAAGTTAACCGATTCCAACAAATGTGATTAATATTAATTAAAATTGATCCCCCATTTTATATCCATATTATAATTTCTTATAAACAGTTGGCATACAAATTCTTCTTTTATGTGCCATATCCCTTCAGGACGTAGACGATCATGGCTTTCCACGTCTCCCTATCCCTGGTGGCCTTTTAGCACGCCTTCTCCGGTTACACCACCCAAACCCCGCTTTGCCATCCACTAGCTCAAGCCCATAAATCTAGAACATAAATGTATAGAAACTTGCATGGCTACAAATTGAGGGATCAGGTTATATATTGATTATAATATAGAATTGATCCCCCATTTTATATCCACATTATAATTTCTTATAAACAGTTGGCGTACATATTCTTCTTCTATGCGCCATATCCCTTCAGGACTTAGACGATCATGGCTTTCCACGTCTCCCTATCCCTGGTGGCTCTCAGCACGCCTTCTCCTGTCACACCATGCAACCCTCGTGCCATCATCCAACTTATTAGGTCCTTCAAATATGTTATCCGCTGCTTTCCCCTGACTCTTTTTCTCTGTATCTGGCCTGTTAATATCAGGTTCTCCAAGCCCACTTTCCTTATTGCATGTCCCATGAACTTCAGCTGTCTCTTCCTGATGCTCAGTATTAATTTTCTTTTTCTTTCCATCATTTCTAAGACCTCATCATTGCTCACATGCTCGACCCATGATATTCACAGCATCCTTCTGTAGAACCATATTTCAGTTGCTTCAAGTTTTTTCTTCATCTTTGATGATATTGCCCAACATTCACTGCCATATTGAAGAACTGACATCACATAGCAATCCAGTACTCTCTTCTTTGTTTTTAGCGAAATTGTTTTAAAATAGAATAAATAACACTTCTTAGACAAATACAATGCAAAAGAAGAAAATATGTATCCTTAAACGTTTCCATAGATTCGTCTATTGTCTTAAGATATGGAAGATAACGCTTCAAAATTTAATCAGTTCTTTTCGCGTGCATTTCTTAGGACCATTATTGACATTCACAGAGAATATGTAGAGATGTGCAGAACACATAACCTTAATATTATTGGCAAAGAAAATAGACATGCATAAATAATAATAAGTCAAAGATTATACAATAGATTTGCTGTCTGGTGTTTATTCGTATCGACACTGAATTCGGAGATCCGTCTTTCATATCAAGTCAGGCTCGTTACATTCAGTTGTGTACAAATAACCTTGGAAAACATAATGAAACCATCTCTTATTTAGTCACAGTTTTCGAAACTTCCTGTTGTGATCCGTTGGTTTTCCCTAGCTGCTACTGATTACCAGGCTATAATTAGCATGTCTGTTCACTGCTGCTAGGATAAGGCGAGATCACAGTGATATGGAGCCGATGCTCTTCCAGGCAATATATATTATAACACGATAAAATGTGCCTTCCTCTACCGTTCGCCGATAGCTTAGAGATAGAATTTCCGACATGTTAAATCGGTCGGGTTTCAATCCTGACTGGAAGCAACCTGGTGTCTAACCGTATTGATGAGCTGTGATACAGCGAAAGAGGACTGTCTGGAGATGACTATAGCAATGTATATATATGTAGAATAAAAAATGTGAGAAGCCGTGAACAATTTCTTTAAAGTGTATATTTATTGTTTTTGTAATTATACATGTTATGATACATGAAGTGTCCATAATGGTATTTGTGACGCTAAACGTGTTTCGAGTCTACGATTGACTCTCTTCAGGCGAATAAATTTGTGATTTTTCGTTTGAGTTCCTTTTATTTCTGGTCGCGAGCTTGTTGTTTTATAAATAAGTAAGTAGAAAAAATAGGAAAATAAATAAAATCAGTAAAACAAAATAAAATAAGATAAAATAAAATAAATCAAATGTTGGCACGTTGAATGGTCTGTTTTTTCCACATCAGCATGTGTCTAAATGGATAAACAGATAAATAAATAAACAGATGAATGAATCAAGTGTTTATCCTAATTTGAAGTGGCTTTGGACTGAATGATAATCATTTGTTTCTGATGAAAGGCTGAGGCCGGCCTGAAATATCAAATATATATATATAATAATAGAAATAAATAAATACTGTCAAAAAATACATTTTTAAACTTACACCCTTCAGTAGTTTTTCCTATATATATATATATATATATATTCTCTAGAGAAGAAAATTTTAAAAACAGTTTCCACTTCTGCTATATAAGCGTGACTCTTCAGAAATGACTTGAGTTCTTTCGTTGATTGGCGTGTCTGTACACTTCTCTGATTCTATGCACCTATGGCTTAGGGAGTAGTGACTCCGACTGACACCAAATCGGTCGAGTTTCGATACCGGCCAGAAGCAAGTGGATGTGTCCAGTCACAGTGATGAGCTGGGATACAGCGAAACAGGCTTGTATGTGGATGACTAATATATATATATATATGTATATCAGAGTGACCGGGATCGAAACTCGACTGAAATGGCAGGATAGATTGTGTTCTATAGCCAGTCTGCCGCAGAAAGCAATGGCAACCTACAGCGGGATAATCTTCTTCCCAGTTAGTCATGTCTCGAAAGAGACATGATCGCCTAAATGTGTATCACGTATGGCACTTAACTGACTGACTGAATATAATAGTTGGAAACATGATTAAGGTTTCTACTGTGCATAAAGTAGGGGATCAGTTTTATATTGTCATAAAGTTATAAACTGATTCCCCACTAATTACTACTTAACAATATAATACATCTCTTCCCCCTCTAGCTATGGGTCAAATAACAAGACAGATTGGGTTCTATAACCATGGCTGGCAACAAGTCTGCCGCAGAAAGCAATGGTAACCTACTGCGGGATAATCTTCTGACCAATTAGTCATGTCTCTTTTGAGACATGATCGCCCAAACGTGTGTCATGTCTTGCAATTAACTGACTGAATGGGAAATAGGAGAGCCGTGTTCGAATTCCAGTTGAATTCGTTGCATTCACTTGCGCACAAATACCCTTGGGAAAGCTATTAATTTCTCGCTTCTTTCTCCAGCTAAGAGTTGAATAGCAGGATAGATTGGATTCTATAGCCTTGGTGAGCAAATTGTCTACCGCAGTAAGAAATGGCAATGTACTGCGGAAAAATTCTCTGCCTAGTCAGTCATGGATCAACAAAGACATGATCACCCAAGCATGTATCACTTGTGACAATTAAATGACTGATTGACAACTTTAAAAACGTGTGGAAAATTCAAGGCTTCTTCCATAATCTCAAATTTTACTGCACAAATTTAATTTTGTAATCGTAAAGAAAATGCAACATTGACATGTTTAGCCCCGAAAAGAGTATCTGTATAAATATTCACCTTTTTGAAAATCGCGACATTTCCTTCTGATGCTGTTTATTTCCTAATCTGTATTGTGCTATTTTTGGCCAATGCGTATCAGCGAAACATAATAAAAATCGAACGTGTCAAACGGGTAGTTTTTTTTAAAAGAAAAAGGTGAAAGACGAGAAGTTGTGTTAAGATTTACTAAGCAATGATAACACCTGCAGTGAATCAATGATAACAGTTCAGGATATGAAAAGACCTTCGTGTATAGATCAGTCATAACAAATTTAGGATAAGAGTTAAGAAAATTGAACATAGGGATAATTTTTGCATCACACCTCATATTAATTACGGCCATATCACGTTGAATACACCGGTTCTCGCTCGATCACCGAAGTTAAGCAACGTTGAGCCTGGTCAGTACTTAGATGGGTGACCGCTTCGGAATACCAAGTGCTGTAAGCGTTTATTGACGTGTTGTGCGTTGTTGTGGAGCGGATATCGGCTCGGAAAGAGAAATTGGTGAGCCGAGTTCCAATTCCAGTTGAATAACCTGGATTCACTTAAGCACTGGTACGCTTGGGAAAGGCATTAATCTGTCCCTGCCCTCCAGCTATGGGTTAAATAACAGGGTAAGACTTGGGGACCCGGCCCTTAAAAAAACAAAATCCGAATGAATCTTGATACTCGAAAAGAAAAAAGTATTACTGGACACAAAACTTATATAAAAACAACAATAAATTCTTTGAAAGTAAAAGGTATTACCAGCAATAAATAAAAAAAAAATTAGTTGGCAATAAATGACCCACCGAGGTTGATATGCCATAAAACAAACCAACCAACCAACACCTCATATTGCTGAAGAACATTGACCTAAAAACTTGAGTCATGTTCTTAAATAACTTCATCAGATCAAAATGGTCATATGAATATCATGCATCGTGCCAAACTCATTTTTTCTTTTAATCATTTCACACCGAGCAAGGCTGAAACGCCACTGATGTGCAGGGGGTTACATAAATGTAAAAAGATTCATTCAAAAATATCTAAAAAAAAGAAGAAATTCAGATCTATACAACTGCTTTTCTCAGATGAATGATTAAAACAATCTTCCCTCGAATGAAACCTGTAGGTCTTAGCAAGGATAAACTTTCTTCGAATCTGATGGACCAGAATCGCAGAGATCTCTACCAAATTACAGAAACCACATCACTTGCGGATTTTCAACAACAACCAAAATGCATAGCACACGTAACTTGGAAAGAAAATAATGACATAAGATATTATCGTTTCACCCGACTTCAAACAAAAGACTAGGAAGGAAACCTCTTCCAATATTAGAAAAAAAAATTACTGGAATTGAGATCCTTGTTTACTTGAAAAATCATAACAGAAACTAAATCACTTGAGAAATTTCAACAGTAGTAACAATTAAAAAGTACATCACAGGTAACGGGAAGAGACAATAAAGACACATCCGTGATGTTGACGCTCTACAATACTTCAAGCAAAAACTTTATGAAACAAGCCGCCATCAAAAGATGATGACAGTTATTAAACTGCTGACAAAGGGTTGTAGCAAAATTCCATGCTACATTCAATTCGTCTTTCCATTCTACTCGGTTTAGTAAAAAACTGACTTAAATACCTGGACTTGATGTCAATCAGTGCTGTACGTGACAGACGCTTGAGCCTTTTTCAGTTCATGAATGACTAGGCAGAAGATTTCCCCGCAGTAGTTTGCTGTTTCTTTTTGTGGTAGACTGGTTACTAACCAAGGCGATAGAACCCATTCCGTTCTGCTGTTCAACCCATAGCTGGTGGGAGAAGAGATGGATTCATATCTTTGCAAAGAGTACTTGAGCCTAAGTAAATGCAACGAACTCAACCGAAATTCGAATTCGGCTTTATCGACTGCACATCACGAACCGATATTCATTGCACTACAACACACATCAATTGATATAAATACTAACTCACTTCTTTCTGTATCTGCGTGTTGTTTTCTTTATTAAATTTAATATATTTCTTAGAACACCGGGAAGAGTTTTTAACAGTTTGAGAAAAATGAAGACCACACTTTCGACTGAAGAAGTCCGAGAAAAAGATTGTCTGAAACTTAGTGATAACAGATCGGTAAAGTAAATAAGTGGTTGATTTCCTTTTCCGAGCTAATCTTGAAAATTTAGTATTTGTAGCTAAAATATTCGCACTCGTATCTAGAGTGTTTTTCAGACGAGCAGACAAACGGAATTTGTTTTCTCTTTATATAAGAGATAAATTTTTTCTTTCATGACTTGGCATAACAAGATTAAGTGTCTTTAAAAACGAAAACGCTAAATAAACAATCACGCGTTCCTGTTTTTGCACTTACTGATTGTTATATATATATATATATATATATATATATAATGCATATATATATATATATATATTATAAACAGGTATGAATGTATTGTATATATATATATATATATATATATATTAAACAGGTATTAATGTATTGCGTCTATATAAAAATAAAAAAGTAAGCTTCTATCTGTATTAGAAGTTCTTATACCGAAAAATTCACCTTATTTATTGAATGACCCACGTAATTTATGTCAAGAATAGAAAAAATATAACTATTCCAAAAATTAATCTATATATATATGTGTGTATCAGTCGATTATGCTACCATATATATATATATATATATATATTACTTTGTTTAGTGGCTAGGATGCTTGCATGTTTACCAATTGTGTTAATGTTTGAGAAAAGCTAAAGTCAAGCATTTTGAAATATTCAAAGCGCACAGAGAAGCATAATCTTACCGCCGAAATATTAGCGTCGCACAATCTTTTTTACAACAGATTTACTGCAGTTGGATTAATGTCAGATTATGCCTTAACTTTGCAGAAATACTGAATTCTATTTTTAGTGTATTAGTTCAAGATGATGAATTCTGAGGCCAAACTGCACGACGTATATATTACCCCGACAGTAGTATCCTGAGTAATTTCAAAACTCGACCCCCATAAGGCGTGTGGAGACAATGGAATCCCGGTGATAGTCCTTAAGAGGTGTGCTCCTGAACTTTCCCCTGTCCTCTCTAAACTAACTACTGCCTTTCTGCTTCCTGCTTTCCTGCATGCTGGAAGTTCTCTTCAGTCGTTCCTGTATTTAAGAATTGTGGTGAACCCTCGGACCCATCCAACTATCGCCCTATCAGTCTTCTACCGATATTCTGGAAAGTATTCGAGGCTATAATCAATGCTGAAATAGTTCATCATCTCACTGCCCACAAACTCTTCTCTGATAGGCAATATGGATTCCGCTTTGCCAGGTCCACGGCAGACCTGCTAACAACCGTAACGGAATACATGCTACAGGCCCTTGATGAGTCTGATGAGGCTCACGCGGTTTCTCTGGACATCTCCAAGGCTTTTGACAGGGTTTGGCACTCTGGCCTCCTATGCAAACTACGGGGTTACGGTATTGCCGGTCACCTGATTGACCTAATCCAATCTTTCTTAAATAACCGCAAAATGAAGGTCGTTCTGAATGGGCGTGCCTCTTTGTCCTACAGCACGAATGTTGGTGTCCCACAGGGCTCTATCCTGGGCCCGACGGTATTCCTTATTTTCGTCAACGACCTCCCTGATAAGATCAAGTCCCAAGTAGACATCTACGCAGATGACACTACAATATACTCCCTCACCAGTAAGAAACCTGTCGTGGCGGACAAACATAATCTCGCTGCTGACCTTGAACGGGATCCCCACTCTGTGGTGAACTGGGGCAAGAAGTGGCTTGTCAATTTCAACTCAACCAAGACCAAGCTGTTGTCTGTCAACCATTATAGGCAACCTCTCCTGCCTCCCATAAGCATGGACCAAGCGATTCTCCCGGAGAGCAATACACTACGCTTCCTTGGACTTACCATGTCCTCAGACCTCAAATGGAACCACTATATTGAATCCATAGCAAAATCTACTGCTAAGACGGTTGGGTCACTATGTCGATCCAGGATGTTTTCTCCGCTTGAATCCATCCTGCATATATACAAGTCAACCATCCGTCCGTGCATGGAGTACTGCTGCCATTTATGGTTAGGCGCCCCTGCCATTCTCCTCAGTGTTCTTGACAAGCTCCAAAGGAGAGTCTGTAATGTGATAGGTACTGATCTGGCGGCTCGACTGCAGCCACTTCCCCATCGTCGAAATGTGGCCTCCCTTTGTCTGTTCTATAAATACTTTCATGGCTTCTGCTCGGACGAACTTAAGTCACTGGTGCCTCCTCAACAGGTGTTTACTCGTGCAACCAGATTGGCAACTAGGTCCCACCCATTCACAGTCAGGTTAGCCAAATTCTACTCCTGCAGCTTCTTCTCTCGCACTTCCCGCCTGTGGAACTCGCTCCCGTATTCTTGCTTTCCTGACGGCTACAACCTCCAGAAATTTAAATGCAAAGTCAATAGTCATCTACTAACCACTAGACTCTAGCTCTCTCCCCACCCCCGTATATCCTCCCCTTTCTCTCCACCTATATATCTGTAATCGCACCTGCATTCTCAGCTTTCTATTGCTCCTTTCTAACTAGTTTGTACTCCTCACTCTTTTCTAATTAATCTTTTTACAGTTATGTATCCCCCTGCACATCAGTGGCATTTCCGTCTTGCTCGGGGTGAAATGATTAAAAAAAAAATGAATTCTATCCAGTGTCCAATATGTGAATCCATGTAAAAATTCGAGTTTCGACGTTGATTTTCAAGGCAGGTAGGCGATTGCATCTCATATTTAGAAAATCAATGCAGACGTTCTATCATTACTTACATTTAAGGTTGGGAATGTCATCTATCTATCTATCTATCTATCTATATGTGTGTGTATATATATATATATATATATATATACAAATCACACACACACACACACACACACACACACACACACACACATATATATATATATATATATATATATATATATATATATATATATATTTCTGAGATGAGGTAGTATTTACACTATTTACATTTTCCGGACTATTGTCCTCAACTTTGTTGCCATCATTTGTACGACGTTTCAGTCGTTGTACGCTCCGGCTTTCTTCAGGTATTAGCAATTTCGAACCGAACCCTTTATTATGATTACTGGGTTATATCATTCTCATTCCTTCTTGTGAAGCCTCTTTGGTAGTCGTGAGTTATCTCTCTCTAACCCAACACTATGTTACTTGTTCACAATTGCTGTAGCCTCGTTTTGAACTCTCAACAATTTGGGTCATGTCACTAGAACTAACTAACATCTATATTCATGTGCCCTTAAGGACAAGAACAACCGAATATCTGGGACTTATAAACCTAATGTTCAGTAACCATTTTTACCAGAGTTCATATTGCAGTTTTTGATGTTAATGGTTTTCTCTAAATTTTTTTTTTACCAGAGATCATATACTTTAGACTGGGGTTACATTGTGATGTGGTGTTTAGGCATTTTCTGTTAGAAATCAGTCCGAAGTCAATAACATGAATTCACCAACTTGATAATTGGACCATGGTAAAAATTGTTCTTGCGATTCGTCTCAATATATATATAATATCTTCAGGGGCGTGAGTGATGGTAACAAATGCAACCGGAAAACTGTGTTGCTAAAAATTACTGTACATGTTTTCTGCTTCAAAGATATTGGCTGACAAATTGCTAGCGTTCATTAAAACGTGAAAATTATCCAAAATGGAATGTTTTTATATGTTGTAATGTCATGGTCATGCACTTGTTAATGCATGAAAAAAACTGTTCTTTTTACAAACATTTTAGAATATTATTCATAGCTGATTCTATTAATTGACGGCGTGAGTGTTTTAATGAATATTGCCTCGAGAATCTGTAGAATCTGAAGATGATCTCGGAAAGAGGTTGAAAAGTACTTAGGTACCTTGAAAAATGAATGAAAATATCATCTGTCAACGTTACAGCTAATTTCTGACACTTTTTTATTGTAATACGCGAATGATTATCCGTGAGTATGAATGAGTTTTTCAAAAAATAAGCAAACATAATGTTTGCAATTTATTTAATCTGACATGTTTAAAAGAAAATTTGCTATCTAAATACACAATATATATATATATATATATATATATATATATATATATATATATATATAAGGTAATTATGTCAAATCCATGGAGTGTCAAGTCGGGACCCCTGGCTTGTTAGTTATACATAAAATAAGAAATTACTTTGTAATCACCCTGTATATTCGAAATTAGAAAACAATTGTCTATAATGACAGTATCATCTATATTTATTAACAATATTATATCATGAACAACCTTGTTGCTTAATAAAATATGTATATCAGCTTCGAATAAATAATTCTAAATATTTCTGTCACAGATTTATTATTTATATGTTTTGAATAAATATATGTATAATATAAACACATTACCAGTGTTAATATGAACTTTATTAGAAATGTACTCCGTTAAATACATTCACTAATTTTTTTATAAGCATTGCCATTGAATATTTGTCTCCGTATGAATATCGTTATGTTGGTGGCTTATGCCCATATTAGGTTCTATTTACACAAAAGTATAAATACTTATTAAATGTTGAAGCGTGTCCGACTCTCCCATCTTAATCTTTTTCTTTTCAGGATGTCCTGTTTTTCAACAATTGCAGGAAGTGCAAACTAGGTTCATGACATTTTATTTAGGTTGTTTGCCACTAAAATTAATATGTATTTAAAGAAAATGACACGTACGATTCACTTCGAAATCACTCAAGAAAATATTTCTTCAAATCGACAGAAACGTTGCAGTTATTTGAAATAATAGATAGCACACTAAAATTTACCATTGTCTCAAATGTTTCACACAATAAACAATCTTCATTTTTTTCTATAGTATTGATAATTAGGAACGATTTTATTTCTGTTAAATGAAGCAGCACTTTTACATTATTTGGGATTTGACGTCCGAAGGGAATTTTCTACAAAGAGACAAGAGTCCCATCATTTTCATCAGTACTAAATGAGAAAAATAGTTTCAGATGTTTGGGATTTGCTCAAGATTTACAGGTATTAGATTATCACAAACGAAAAGACGTTTTATTTGTCAGTGAACCTTTCACAAAATTGACAAAGGATTCCTTTACAAATAAAACTGGTTCACTGTGTCGTGTTAGACATTTTTTCTCTCATGAATCTATCTTACATATAGAGTATTGTGTAAAAGTGTTGGTACAAGAACTATTTCATTCTTTATGAGGCATCAAAATAAAGTTTAAAATCACCCGTCCTAACACTTTTGCACACTACCGGTAGTATGCAAACGTATTAGGACAAGGGTGATTTTCCTGAAAATCTCACGGAAATTCAAATACAGGGTGGAAAGCCAAACCTTTGTAAGAATTATTTAACTAAAAAGGAAGAAGAAGGAAGGCTTCGGAATTTAAATTGGCCCCTACGAAGCTCTGATCTCAATCTTATTGAACATCTATGGGATATTTTTGATAAAAAAAATTGATAAATCTAATGTTACTTTGCAAGACACTTTGGGAAGAAATACAAGCTGCTTGGCAGGAGATACCATTGAAGAAGTTTGTGATGTCAATGTCTGGCAGAATGAAGACTGTCATTAAAGCAAAAGGCTATTATACTAAATATTAAATTTATTTTGTAATAAGTATTTTTCTTGTTAAAGCATTTGTTAAGTAAATCAAATAAAATTACTTTAATTAAATTTTTTATTTTCTCTCAATATGCCTCATTAAAGATAAAATATTTATTGTCCTAATACTTTTGCACAGTACTGTATATAAGTCTACCATTCGTTCATACTTTGAAAACTTCTGCTACATTTGATCTGGTGCTCCTGTTGTATATTTAGCTATACTTGATAAAAATCCTAAAAAAGAAATCAGCAATATTATTGGTCCTGACCTGGTGTCTCGGCTTCATTCACTCTTTCATCATCGTAACGTAGGTTCCCTGTGCACTTTCTGTAAATACTTTCATCGTAATAGTTCGGATAAACTGTTCACTGTGGCACCTAGACCTGATAAATTTAAGCCCCGTACTAGATTGGCGTTAAGGTCACATCAATTAACTTTTGAATTGACGAAGACGTAACTATCTTAACATTTTCTTTTCTCGCACTTCTCTTTTGTCGAATTCTCTTCCGGCTCCATCGTTTCCAACCAACTTCGATCTTCAATGACCTAAATGAGATGTCAACCGTTAATTGTCTTCTTGATTACTCTTATTCTATCTTAGAGGCTTTATTACCTTTCAGGATTTTATGATTTAAAAAATTCTCCCAAGTCTTTATTTTAGTGCTCATTTCTTATTTCTCTTTACTTTTGTCAGCTGGTTGAAGTATTTTTGTCGTCTCCATAAAATTAAAAACAATTGAACAATGTGGACTATTAAGATCAAATTAGCCCCCGATATCAGGAAACATCACCTTGGTGTGTGGTTTTAAGGCCCCAATCCGCGTCATCTTTACCTAGGATGTGCGTTGTAGTGAAATGGATATCGACTCGGAACGACAAATCGGGGAGCCGAGTTCAAATTCCAGTTGAATTCCTTGCATTCACTTACGCACAAATACTCTGGGGAAAGGTGTTAATCTTCCCTCCATTTATAAGTTAAATAATAGTACAGATTGGGTTCTATAGCCTTGGCTGGCAACCAGTCTACCGGAGAAAGTAATGGCAACCTACTGTGGGATAATCTTCTGCCCAGTTAGTCATGGCTCGAAAGAGACATGATCGCCCAAAGCCTGTATCACATATAGCACTTAACTGACCTACTGAATGTCAGAACTCTATGATTTCAGAGATTTCGTTCAGGAGATAAGAGTTTCGAAAATTAAACATGAAGAAGACCTAATGCCATTATAAAAAAAAACGATCATTTGAAGGTATTGGTTAGACAAAATCAGAAAACAACAGTCAGAGATCTTGAAGAAGAACTTGAAATATCCCAAATCTCGCACTTCCCGCCTGTGGAATTCCCTTCCACATGCTTGCTTCCCCGACAGCTACACTCTTCAGGAGTTTAAATGTAAGGTCTATAGACACCTCCTGACACACTAACTCGCATCCATTCTCTCAAACACTCTTCACATCTACCCAACCCTCATCCTCGGTATCCCTACCCGTCTATCACCCTCCTTCTGACATTTCCTATATCTAACCACTCTTTCTCATCACCTTCCCCTATGTAACCCCTTGCGCAATAGTGGCAGTGGAATGCCTTGCTTGGGGTGAAATGATTAAAAAAAAATCTCCTTCAAAATTTAAAGCTCTTTGAATGGTGAAGAAATTGTATAAGCTTATCGCGTATGAATTTACTGAGTACCATTAAAATCGACGTTTAGGGAAATTCTCCATTACGAGTTGATATGCCGTTAAACAAATAAAATTTAACTATAACTTATAATGATAATTCAATATAAAAAAAGCTGAGTGGATGGCTCAACCCTATTCCTCCCATTTAATCTCAAATGTTGGGTCTAAAGACTTGGAACCGGACCTTATTTTTCTTCAAACAATTCCTTGCAAGGAGAAATAGATTCTCTCCGACAAAATAAGCGAAAATGTCAAAAAGTTAAAAGCAAATGAGTTTTTCATCACTCAGATTCACTTTTGCAACCCTATAACATCATTGTATCTGTTTAGTGCTCTGTTAAAAGTATTATTCATTTTGAGAAAAAGTTAAAACAATTACAGCTATTTTTTAATTAAATTAGATGTATGTATGAAAAATATAAAGAAGGTCTAGACTAGTGACTAGAGACAGCACAATTATGTCTCATGGTGATGCGGAGTCTTGCGCTTTACGGTCCACCGTTTCAGAAGTGGCACAGAGTCGGTTTTAAGGTTTGGGGTAGCTATCTTAATCCCCAGATATCTCACCAACAGATTATTCCTTGTTTAAACACTCTGAGTTTTCTATGTGCAATTGACGATTTTCTTATATAAAGAAGTAGTCATGGTATTTGAACATGTTATTAAGGAAAAAAAACGAAGAGATTAAAAAAAAAACTGTAAAAACAGATTTGAGTCACGTTGTGAGAAAATTCTAGATGATTATTTTGATTAAACGAAGTGTTTGTTTTTATATTTTTACAACTTAATATTTACAACTTTAATATTATTTAATATTAATATTAATATTTAATATTATTTAATATTATTTAATATTATTTACAACTTAATATTTTATATAAACATATTTCTCCCGGTTCACACTCCACCCACATCTATTGAACAGGTTAAGAGGCTCATCCCTTGTTCCCTGTTTAGGATGTGGTTTCGGCTTTCTCTTTTCCAATCTTTTCACTCCTTTTACTTTTCTTTTCTTTTTTTCAATTGGAGTAGATAGACTAAACTATCACCCGGTTCACACTCCCCCCATGTCTATTGAACAGGTTAAGAGACACATCCCTTGTTCCCTATTTAGGATGTGGTTTCGGGCTTTCTCTGTTCCAATCTTTTCACTATTACGTAGCCCCCTGCACATCAGTGGCGTTACCTCCTTGCTCGGGGTGATACGATTAAAAAAAAAAATTTAAATAATGACCTTTTCAATCAAGTGCAGACAGCATCTTTCCCTGCATTAAACCGACTTGCTATGAAGTGTTCCTTGAATCTATC
Source organism: Ascarosepion bandense (assembly GCA_037127315.1). Classification (NCBI taxonomy): domain Eukaryota; kingdom Metazoa; phylum Mollusca; class Cephalopoda; order Sepiida; family Sepiidae; genus Ascarosepion; species Ascarosepion bandense. Next base: position 554,424 of record JBBBDQ010000394.1, read on the forward strand.
TATGAAAAATAAAATTAAAAATTCAATGCAATATTCAGTAGATTTTATGGTAAATTTTCGTTTTAGGACCCGAAGGTCTTTACTCCTTCAAATCTTTCCAAAACATCCCTATTTCCGTGCAAATGTATATGCGGAACGTAAATCGATAATTGTGTATTGAAGAAACCTACCTTTTTTTCATGTTATCGAGAAGAAAAATATGGAACGTCTTGTCGCTGTTTATCTCATCCCCTAACCACGGTTAGAAAATGTTATTCACTGCAGACTGAATTCACGCGTAGTTTCACGATTTTTCGGTCTTTTTACTTCCATTTTGCGATTAATGCGCGGAAAATGAGTTCCGAAACAATAAATCGCAGAGTAATTGCGAAAGGGAGTAAATAGAACGAATTCGGTATCCTACGCCTCAAGTCATTCAGCGGTTAATCAGATATGAGAATGGTGGTAAGAGGTGAGATATAGTCCGATTTATTTCTGGCCGATAACTTGAAAAAAAGGTAGGTTTCTTCTATAAGCAATTATCGATTTGAGTTCAGCATATACATTTGCACGGAAATAGGGATGTTTTGGAAAGATTTGAAGGGGTAAAGGCCTTCGGGTCCTAAAACGAAAATTTACCGATTTTATTCTGAAGCCCATGGTTTGTGAATACATCCTCTCGCTAGAGATCAAAGTTAAATCTGTTGGGTAAAGAATTGATTACAATTTCTTCAGGGGAGATCTTGTTTTCGAGACGCATCTCCAGAAACAATCCTCATAATTCATTTAACATCTTTATTTGGTAGCGTGGAATTTAACATAAATAAGTAGACAAGAAATGACCGCTCCTTTAAATCAGTTTTAAAGTGCGGTCATCTAGTGTTTAACCGCACCTCTCATTGTAAATTTCGCATTGGTAAATACAAAACGAGGAAAAAAAACAAAAAGCAAAACACTTTTCTCACATTTTTTTTTTTATAATCGTGTCGCCCCAAACAAGGCATTTTACTGCCACTGTTGTGCAGGGGGTTACATAGGAGGAAAGTTATGAGAAAGAGTGACAGGTTATATAGAAGGTATCAGGAAGTGGGTAAGAGAAGGATGACACTGGCCTTAAAGTGAGGGATCAGTTTATATATTGAATGTAATGTAGAATTGATCCCCCATTTTATATCCACCTTATAATAGAATAGAAATTTTATTTCTTTTTTATAATCGTGTCGCCTCAAGCAAGGCATTTTACTGCCACTGTTGTGCAGGGGGTTACATAGGAGGAAAGTTATGAGAAAGAGTGACAAGTTATAGGGGTATCAGAAAGTGGGTAAGAGAAGGATGACAGTGGCCATAAAGTGAGGGATCAGTTTATATATTGATTGTAATGTAGAATTGATCCCCTAATTTATACCCACATTATAACAGTATAAAAATTTTATTTCTTTTTCATAATCGTGTCGCCCCAAGCAAGGAATTTTACTGCCACTGTTGTGCAGGGGGTTACATAGGAGAAATGTTGAGGAGTGAGAGGTTGCAGGAGGTGTGAGGAAAAGAGTAGGAGAGGGAAGAAATTACTGATGAGAGTGGGGTGGACGAGGAGGAATGTTGTGAGGAGTGAGAGGTTGGAGGGGGTGTCAGGAAAAAGTGGGAGAGGAAAGAAAGTACTGATGAGAGTGGGGTGGATGTAGAAAAGCATTAGAAAGAGGATGTAAGTTAGTGAGACAGGAGATGACTATTGACTTTACATTTAAATTCTTGGAGATTATAACTGTCAGGACAGCAAGTATGCGGAAGAGAATTCTACAGGCGGGAAGTGCGAGAAAAGAAGCTGATGGAGTAGAATTTGCGTTTACAATTTATTGGTTTCACAATAAAAAAAGGGTGGGACCTGGTTGCTAATCTTGTGGCTCGAGGAAATTCGTATATAGGGGGTACCAGTGAGCTAAGTTCATCTGAGCAGAAGCCGTGAAAGGATTTGTAGAAGAGACGCAGAGAAGCCACACTGCGTCGGTGAGAAAGCGACTGTATCGTAGCTGCCAAGTCGGGATCGATCACATTACAGATTCTCCGTTGGATTCGGTCGAAGACACCTAAGGGGATAGCAGGAGCACCGGACAGGACACGGCAGCAATAATCAATGCACGGGTGGATGGTAGACTTGTATATGTGCAGGATTATCTCCGTTATTATTCCTTTTACATTTCAGCCGATGCATGCTTCGGCTTTCTTTGGAAAACAAAAACGAAAAGTAATTATTTTCTTCTAAAATTTTTAATCAAGCATCCAGATGTAATATACGAAAAGTTACACACAAAATTAGAAATATGACCATGAAATATACTTCTTACCATTATAATTATTTTCCACCGTCTCCTTCGAGGTTCTCTCCAAAGGCGTGTATACAACGATCCTACAAAATAATGAGGTTAGACGGTACTGTTCAAACTCTCTGACATTTCGGATATCACCTGGTATTTTGCACCTGCATCACTCGCTTAATCAATCATAGGATTTTTAAACACAAGAAAATGTCTTCTAAGTTCTATAAAAAGGTTTGTTTACTAAATGATAATATTGCTAGGATATTGGGTATATTTGGTATGGGTCTAGTTAAATATTCTTCTTCTATGTACCCTGTCCTTTCAGGACGTAGGAAATCATGGCCTTCCACATCTACCTATCCCTTTCGCTTTCTCTTGTTGCACCATGCCACCCTCGTTCTGCCATCCACTTGATCAGGTCCTTCAAATATGTTATTCGCTGCTTTCTCCTGTCTCTTTTCCCTCTATCTGACCTGTTAGCATCAGGTTCTCCAAGCCCTCCTTTCTCATTGCATGTCCGAGGAACATTAGCTGACTCTTCCTGATGCTCAGTATTAATTTCCTTTTCATTTCCATCCTTTCCAAAACCTCATGATTGCACACATACTCGACCCATGATATTCGCAGCATCCTTCTGTAAAACCACATTTCAGTTGCTTCAAGCTTTTCCTTCATCTTTGATGGTATTGTCAAGCATTCACTGCCATATTGAAGAAATGACATCACATCAGTACTCTCTTCTTTGTTTCTAGCGAAATTGTCCTGTTTCTTAATACTTTACTCAACTTCAGGAATGCTTAAAAAGATTTGTGTCTAAAATACGCTGAAACTATAGAGCAGTCACAATCGTTCTGAGTAAGACGATAAAATACATCCGACAACAAGGTTTCTGCCAGGAGGTTTTGAAGATCCTAATTCAGCAGATATACAAAGATAGAAAGGGGCGTAAGACAAGGATGCGTCTTTTCACCGGATCTGTTCAACTTGGACAGCGAGACTATTTTGAAGACCCTAGATGTTATGCCAGGATTTGTCATCGGAGGCCACAATTCGAACAACATAAGGTATGCAGATGATACAGTGCTGATACCAGACACGGAAAGGAAATTACAAGACCTACAGAATGTAGCTGAAGTCTGTAACAAAAAACATGACTTCAAATAAACTTCAAGAAAATTGAATGCATGGTCATCAGCAAAAAGAGCAGCCTAAAATGCCAATTCCAGGTGGGGGGATACTGAAATCAAGCAGGTACAAAAACAGTGATGGAAAGTGCGACACAGAGATACAAAGGCGAATTGTCATTGGTGTCCCAGAAACTGAGTAATGTATTAAGAGACAGGAAACTTTCACTAGAAACATATAAGAGAGTACTGGATTGCTGTGTGACGACAGTTCTTCAATAGGGCAGTGAATGTTGGACAATATCAACAAAGATGAAGGGAAAACTTGAAGCAGCTGAAATGTGGTTCTACAGAAGAATGCTGCAGATATCGTAGACTGAGCATGTAAGCAATGATGAGGTGTCGGAAAGAATGAAAACAAAAAAAATTGATACTGAGCACCAGAAATAGACAAGTGAAGTTCCTGGGACATGCAATGAGGAAGAAGATCTTGAAGAACCTGATACTAACAGGCCAGATAGTGGGAAAAGAAACAGAGGAAAGCAGCAAATAATATATTGGAAGGGCTTGGGCAAGTGGATGACAGAACGGTGGCTGCGAAATGTTAAAAAGAAAGCGTGCTAAGAGCCACCAGGGATAGGGAGACGTGGAAGGCTATGATTGTCTACGTCCTGAAAGAACAAGGCATGTAGAAGAAGAAGTAGAAAAAGAAGAAGAAGAACCACTTTTTAATAGCTGTTGTTCCCATACCTTCGCAAATCCGGACTGGTTAGACATGTTAGGATCCAAGCTATGGACAAATAGTAGTCTCAACAAAACTTTATGAATGTATAAAAATACATTTTTATAGTAAAAATTCTACCAATACCTTTTCATAGTAAAAAGGTTACCAGCAATTTCTTTAAAAAAAATTACCAACAATCCATTTTTTGAATTCAACTGTGAAAGTAAAGTATCATATTATTACTTCAAAGTTCCTAAGATGCGCAAATTTCGGCAGTAAATGACCCATAAGGATGATGATATGCCATTAACTAATCAAACTTTAAGTATAACTAACAATGGTAACTCAACTTCTAAAATCCGGATGGATGCCTGAGAATTATTTCGCATCCAATCTCCATTGTTAAATTTTAGAGATTACTGATTCTATATTTTCTGTCTGATTGTTACATGGAAAAATTTTTGATAGATTATCCTAATGAAAACATTTTATTTTTAAATACACATTTTCTGCATTTTCACCTGTATTTTTCACCTGTATTTTTTCTGGCACGAGACCAATTCGCACGAGACACATATTCTTTGGTCAAACCAGCTCAGGCATTCATGAGTCTATCAGACCATCCATGGAGATTTTGCATCAAGGTCGGAGTGACATTAGGTGGCATTATGTGTTACAACATACGTAGGTGGTTGCTGGTTGACAGATTAATTTTGGGTCATGGCTAGGTGTCTAGAGTAGTAGATCACTTGCAACTTCTTGTTAATGGCGGCAGTAAAGTAGTTAAAATTTCTTAGCCAACTGATTTCACTCAACTCAATATCTCCGTATATTGAAGGCAAGCAAACAAATTTAGATTTTTAATTCTCCATTCCAGCAAAAATCTTTTGTATGTAGTAGGTGGAGATTTATCTGCTTAAAAATTATGTAAGGGTCAGTAGAATACTGTAGATTTAATGAAACCATTAATATAACAACATAAAAATTCCTTAATTACGTTGTTCGGACTTTTGTCCTCATCTTTATTGCCAGATTCAAGACACTTTGGCTGTTGTACGCTGCGGCCTTCTTCAAGTTCTCAAATTGAATAATTTTATGTTTCGAAGAATGAATAAATATATAAAAAGGTTGTTGGTGTTTAATTTACATTCGGATGACAGAAAAAAAAAATCAATCATTAAAATCAGTGGCTGTCGTGACGAGTCATTATTTCAACTAAACTGCGATTGGGAAAAGAATTGTAGGCGTGCAACCGTTGTGTGGTTGGACAGATAAAATATATTAGATAAAGAACTGACAAGGATGAAATGAAAAGAAAGTGGAAAGAAAATAAATCCGATATAAAATGATAAAGAAAATAAAGTAAGCGAGATATACATGAGGTAGAAAACGCAAGAAAGTAATAAAGAAAGGAAGAAGGAAAGAAAGAAAAGAAAAGTCGACGACTGAAAAAGTTTAGTAAAAAAACGTAGTTGTTGAAGGAATGAATAAAATACATCGGGACCAATCAATTGAAATGTCACTTCGTGTTTTTCTTCCGGCCATTCTATTATTCAATGTCTTTTTTGGTCGCCATTTTTGTTTTCGGATTTTTTCCGTTTTTTTCTCTTTCTTTTCTTTCGATTTGAACAATAAAGCTGACCACCGGTTTAGGACGGAAACCGCTACCACTTACAGTAGGAAATCATGTTCTTTCATGTATATACAAATATATATATACATATATGTTGTGTCACCGTGTGTTCGTTTATGCATGTTTGTATCTATATGTGATCTTCATTTTTTATTGATAATAGTGTGTGTTTATATATATATATATATATATATATATATATATATATATGTGTGTGTGTGTGTGTGTGTGTGTGTGTGTGTGTGTGTGTGTGTGTGAGATTAAATAAATTGTCTGCTTATTTTTAATAAAATCCACTCATACTCACGGATAATCTTCCGCGTATTATAATTAAAAAATCAGAAATGAGCTGTAACGTTGACAGATGATATTATAATTAATTTCTCAATGTACCCATGTACTTTCAATCTCCTTCCGAGATAATCTTCAGGGGTGTGAGTTATGGTAAGAAAAAAATAACCGCAAAACCGTGTTGCTAAAAATTACTGTAAATTTTTTTCTGCTTCAAATGTAACGGTTGACAAATTGCATAGAAAATGAAAATTAGCCAAAATGGATTTTTTTATATGTTGTAATGTCATGGTCATGCACTTGTTAATGCATGAAAAAATTGTTCTTTTTACAAACATTTTAGAACATTACTACAATATTCATAGCTGATTCTATTAATTGATGGCTTAAGTGTTTTAATGAATATTGCCTCGAGAATCTGTAGATTGCTTTTGTTGTTTTCTTGGTGTAGGATAGATGTATTATCGATCATTATTTTTTTATATTGCGAATGTAGACAGAAATGCTGTTGTAGATATGTAGAAATAAAAGAATGGTCAGACAAGTGTAATGTAAGTCGTCTAGTTAATGTAGTTGTTGTAATATATATATATATATTATATGTAATATTATATATATAATAATGTAATATTAATATATATTTAATAATGTATAGTAATTTAATATGTTAATGTAGTTGTTGTATTATATATATATATATATATAAATTACAACATATATGGTTACGGTCATATCACGTTGAACACACCGCTGTGAGCGTTTATTGACGGATGTGCGTTGTGGTACGGTGGATGTCGGCTTGGAAAGGAAAATCGGTGAGCCGAGTTCCAATTCCAGTCAAACACTCTGCATTCACTTGCATACTGGTACCCTTGGGAAAGGTATTAATCCGTCCCTTCCCTCCAGTTATGGTTTAAATAACTGAGGTCTGCTTTTTCTGCAATCCGTGGCAAAATTCTGCACCGATTATTTGTTATCATCGGTTCCAAAAAGGGTGGATAGTGCTAAACAAGCCTTCACCACTCTAAACAATTCTTTGTGTGGCAGTCTAACTGAGTTAGACACTCATACGTCGAAATCGACGGGAGAGTCCATAACATAACAATCTATCTATCTATCTATCTATCTATATATATATATATATATATATACTAGCAGTATAGCCCGGCGTTGCTCGGGTGTAATGAAAGCTTTAAAACTAATCCAGGGTCTTGAAGCTCAGACTCTTTGGACGTTGGCACGAAAGACATTTTAGTTGTTTCCAGTTAAAGCGAAACCGTAGACTGAAAGAAAAATGAATGGATGTAAGTCAAATTTTGATTTCCTCGTATCGATATCAAATCTGTTTTTTCGAACCTATTTTCTTGAAAATTTACACAGTTTTACTATAAGTGTCTGCGAGTGTTCTTAGCTAGGTGTTGTGTCGAGGTACCCCCGATAAATATCGAAAATCGATACTCGAAAAAATCGGGTTATACAAGGAGTGGTCCGATTTTAATCAAATTTGATACACTCATAGCCAAAGACATAAGAAACGATATTCACAAGTTTCAAGGTTGCAGTGCCGAAAATCGATAATATATATATATATATATATATATATATATAAGGCAAGATGTTTGTGTGCGTGTCTGTTTATCTGCTTGTATGTCTGTATTTTTTCAGCCCTTTTATTTTAGTTTTTGCTTCGGGTTTGGATCTTCGTTTCAGCCATGAGGACTTATTAAGCCTTCAAAATTCAGTTTACGACGAAAAAATTAAAATTTGAAATGAAATTTGACTTACATCCATTCATTTTTCTTTCAGTCTACGGTTTCGCTTTAACTGGAAGCAACTATTGCTTTTTAGTCTTTCGTGCCAACGTCCAAAGAGTCTGAGCTCCAGGACCATGGATTAGTTTTAAAGCTTTCATGACACCCGAGCAACGCCGGGCTATACTGCTAGTATAAGTGGTTCAAACAAATGGATGTATATTCTTCAGTTAAACACTTTTTATAAAAAGTTTTCTAAATATAGATATAGACTATTTATAGAAATATAGTTTTTATTATTGTTATAATAATAGCACACTGCAAATGGGAAAGTATGAATCTGTCGCTTCTTCTTTCAGCTATGGGTTAAATAGTAGGAAATGTTGGGCTCTATATCCTTGGTTGGCAACTAGTTTACCGCAGGAAGAAATGGTAAACTACCGAGGAAAAAATCTTCTGTCCTATCAGTCATGTATCTTTCGATACATGATCGCCCAAGCGTGTATCATGTAAGGCAATAATCAGACTGACTGAATTTAAATTCCCCTTCTTGTATATGTGTAGTCACATCAACGTAAATATCATTTTAGTCCGGAGATTTTTAAAAAGATGAAATGTTTAACACGGATTTCTTTACAGTTTTTCATAATTAACTGTCCGGTTGAGGGTAAATGTAAATCTGCAAATGTAATCTATCAGGCCACCATCCACCCTTGGGAAAATAAGGAGAAATATTATGTTTATATCGAAATAACGTCCTTATACAAACAGACACTCGTTCAACAACCTTACTCTAAGGTATCAAACTGCCCTTTCTTGAAAACACTGGGAATTAAAAGACAATAGCTTAAATCCACAGATAAAATGGAAACTGATAGGCAAAGCTAGGACCCTAATAGCTTAAGAGACAGATTTAATCTATGTTTGACAGAAAAAATTAACATTTTGAAATTTCAATGCCAGAATATACTCCTAAATAAACGGAGGGAGATTATTAGTATGTGTCGTCATGGGAATAGGTATAAATTAGAGTAATTATCCTATTCTTCCAATTAGGCACAATTAGGTTTTTAAAAAATTTGGCTCAGTAGTTACTTTCCCACTACCTATCACTACTAACTCAAGTGTCAAGCCATATACCTCCTACTACCAAAGAAGTAATTACTACTAAAATTCCGCTAGCTTAACACGATAAAAACCAATATCGCCCAAGCCTTCCTTTACTAGAGCAAACCTCTGGGTTTAGAAAATTTCCTCATTCTTTGTTTAAAAGGGACTGAGAATGCATGTCTTATAATGACATGTTGAAAATGGCTATTCCCCCTCTAAGTTTTATTTGAATATATATATATATATATATATATATATATATATATATATATATATATATATATATGTCAGTTAATTGCCTTAGTTTTGGCTATCGTTCGGTATAGGTTATAGGACCCAGTTTCTTCTGATATTAAATCCATAGCTGGATTACTTAACTATAACACCTTGTCTGCCATTTTTAACGTAACTTGCATATATATATATGGGTATTTTAATAATTTGACCACTAGCAAGGCGATAATTCAGCTAAAATATGATGGTTCACAGATACTAAACGAAAATTAGATAGGCCAGTGCAAAATGTCATATATATGTGTGTGTGTGTGTGTGTGTGTGTGTGTGTGTGTGTGTGTGTGAGTTGTATACTGAGCTTCTATATGTCAATGAAGAGTGCTGAAAACTTTGGCACCTACCCATATTCTTATAAGGAACATAGGATTGATATCATATGAAAATTGTGTTTGTTTAAACAGAAACTTTCACCCCCGTTCCGAAAGCCGTGTTTTATAACAGCTGTCGCGGAGTGAGTATGTGACAAATCGAGTAAACTGACTTTTCTTCGTTCTGAACAACCAACAGACTTCCATCCTTACTCATAGCCACGTGCACCGAATCCCCCTCACCAGACACATGGTGGTTTTAAAGCTACCACAGATCGACTTATGACCTGATTCATGTTTTCTTCAACACATTATTTTGTTCTTTTAAATACATTGCTTGCATACGTGACCTGAAATTTGACTACAGCGAATGAAGAAATCACGTGCCCGTATGTCATCAGCAGAAAACTACAATAAAATTTGTTGACTTCAGCTTCCAGTCTTATTGATGTCACTCGTTAAAAACTGACTTTCTCTCGATGGCGATAATAGCTGATTGGCTCGTCGCTCTTTTCTTTAAAGATTATGCCCCAAAAGTATCCAAACAATTTAATATTAGGAGGGGCTCATAGCGTTTCGGCGATTGGCTTGAAAAATGACATTGATGTACAGTTGAAGCTGCTCTGTTAGTTTTCTCATGAGTACCCTTGAAAAAAAGGTATGAATCAATCTTTTTCCAAGCTGACTCTCTATACTTTTGGTTGGTAACCGGTTTATGAACAGCACGAGTCGGAATTCAAAATTGTTGGCATTTGGGGCTAGAAAATCTACCTGTAAAAAACTTCTTGCTCCGAAAACCGCAGAACCGCCGCCTAGAGTGAAGAGGCTGTGGTTTATATTCCACAGGGGTAGCATAGTTATCTTCTTAGTGTGATCATGTGACAACAAGTTTTATTGCCGCTCTTATAATCTCCGAAGAATGATTTATTACTACGTATCAGATGAATATGTGAAAATTTTACGACAGCTAAGATCATTCAATATCTCATTGATTTCATATTTCCTCCTCTCTTTTCTTTCCTTGACTTGCAAAAGTATGAATCCATCTAATCTCCCTTCCACTCAACTCTAGCTAGAGGTTTAATAGCCGGGTTCTTAAGAAAGCAAAACTCTGAATGTAAAACCAGTCAGGTGAAGGGCTGGTAAATCCACATCGAAAAATCTACTCCTTACGGAAACCATATCAGCAACGCTTAATTTGGTGGGGCTGTGACCCAAGTGTGGTGAGCCTGTGGCCCTATGCTATACAGAGATGTATACAGAATATATTCATTTAATATTTTAGAAAAATAACCAATCATGGACAAGAGTGAGCCTCCTTCAAAGAACGAAGTGGAATCGAACGCACTTATTCCCAAATCCCTTCCACTTCTCGAAAGAATGTGTGAATTTCTTTATCGGGATTGCCATCAGCTGCCAAATTGCGTTGGCTTTAATCTGACTCACATCGTTTTATCATGAACCTTATCTATTAGAAAATGTAGAATTAGCAAAGAGTCTAGTTTGTATTTTAGTTGCTCTACCCTGGATGTTGAAAAGTTTTGCTCGAAAATACCCTACACGAAAAAAGTATATTCGGTCAGTCACTATGAATGTAACCCAGTACACATGATCTTTTCGTAGAGTCTTGCTGTACGAGTGAGTAACTCCATGGAAGAGCACCTGAGCTTGCATGCTCATACCAAGTGAGATTCCGACTGTGCAACCGTATTTTTGATATTCAAAATGCATATATCTAAACTTATTTATCAATGGAATTTTGTCTGTGTGTATGTGTGTCCGTTACCTATAGACTCCGAAACGGCTGAACCGATTTTCTTGAAAATGTACACAGTTGTACTATAAGCATCTGCAAGTGTTCTTAGCTAGGTTTTTTGTTGAGGTATCTCCGATAAATATCGAAAATCGATAATCGAAAAAATCGGGTTATAATTTAATCAAATTTGATACACTCATAGACAAAGACATAAGAAACGATATTCACAAGTTTCAAGGTTGCAGTTCTTACAGTAGTGCAGAAAATTTGATATCGATACCACGAAATCAAAATTTGACTTACATCCATTCATTTTTCTTTCAGTCTACGGTTTCGCTTTAACTGGAAACAACTATTGCTTTTTAGTCTTTCGTGTCAACGTCCAAAGAGTCTGAGCTCCAGGACCATGGATTAGTTTTAAAGCTTTCATTACACCCGAGCAACGCCGGACTATACTGCTAGTACGTTCATATATATTAATTAGATCCCGTCAAGATTGACAAAAAGTGTATACGAAATTAACGGACAGAATTATTTGTGAAATATTCTAAGATGTTGTTACTTTTTCAGTGTAGTTAGTATGAATATGTCATCAACGTGGCGTGTATAAATGTTCAGATTGGAATGTTATCTAAAAGTATCTTTTTTTAGGGTTGACATGGAAAACTCCGATATTGGTTTTACTAGTACAATATTGTCGCGTCGTTTAACATGACACAAATTGAAATATAGCGGATCATTTCAATGAAATATTTAAAATATGTTGCGCACAGGCACACAGTTTTTTACCGAACAGAAAATTTTAAATTTTACTTTGTATAATCTCAGTGACATTTAAACACACATTAACAAACACCAGACACACGCATAAGGGAAAATGTGTATACGGGGTTCATGATCGGGTGCCTGGTTGGCGTCTGGTTTGTGTTCTTCGAGGGGTGCAGTGGAAATTAATTTAAATACTCGAATTACAGTCCGATTAAGGAACGATTAAGGAACTGGTCACTTGAAAACCACAAGTAAATCTTTTTTTCCGATAAGATGCAAGTTCACGTGGCATCAGCACTTTTATCTCAGATACTGTTTTCCACCCCCCACCCCAGAATAGATTTTTGTTTGGTTAATTTTTAAATGAACAGGGTTCAGCATGCTTAAATTCCAGAAGAATGAATTGCAAAATGCATATATATATATATATATATATATATATATATATATATATATATATATATTGCTATGAACAAAATGGACGTCATTATAAATAATTAAAATGTAAGAGGGGTGTAAACAAACATTTTGATTAAATTTTATTTTTAGACGAGTTCCATCTTTCCCCCCCCGTATTTGCATCTTTCCCCCCCCATTTTTGTAGGTTAAGCTTTTGCTATTCTCCTGTGTCTTTCATGAACATTTCTTAATAAAGCCAACGAACACCTTTGAAAAAGTGTTGGCCGAATGGTTCCTCAGGTTATGGTAGTATAATGACGTCATTTTGTTCAGAGCACTTACTTCTTTCCGTGGGGACAAATCCTTGTTTGTATATATATATATAGTGACGTAAATTAATAAATATACATATGAGGGTGCACATATGTATAGTATTATTATTCAGGTACTCAATGTATAAACAGGGTTGTATATATATATATATATATATATATATATATATATATATATATATATATATATATTGACCTTAGTATCCTTGATACTTTGTAAGGTCAGTTCCACGGGGGATTGTAATGAGAACTCAGTGTTAGAATTTAACAGAGTATCATAATGAAAATAATTTATTTCGCGGAGCTCTTACAGACCGCTCTTCAGATCAAATTCTTCACAAAAATAAATGTGTTAAATTTATCCAGACAAAACGAATCATGAGAGGACAGGAAAAAGACTGGTTTAGAGGGTTAAATATATGTAGTTATTAAGGGGGGGCTGTGTTTCTATCTCAGGCGATAAGATGACCTTGGACTGAACTTTAAGTTGGCCATTCTCAAATACGTGACAGTAAATTTAGGGGCCGTATTTCCCCTAGAGGAATTAAATTGTTAACCTTTTATATATTAATTCTAATGGTATTAATACTATCTTAATTTTGTAAATATTAATCTTTTATCTTTTTGGTTTTATGACAATAATATTTTTATCGTTCATGATAAGAATATCAAATAAAAATCAGGGATAAGTGTTAATTATAATTCTTAACGATACTAACAATAATATTTCATAAAACTTATTATTATTAATAATGATAGTAGGTGCACTTGGAATGATAAAAAATGGAACAAAACAACACATTGAAAGAATTCCTGGAAACCACAGCTTAAGAGATATACAAAAAAGTGTCTTGTTGAGTACGGCCCACACACTAAGGAGAAATTTGTCTATGTAACGCTAGGGGTGTTAGAGGAGATAAAAAAAAAAAAGCATGAAATTGAGCCATAGCAACACACTACGACCTGCCTTAGATCATTCCACAGACTTGGTTGGTAGTGCGACCATAGCAGAAATAAAATATGATGAAAAATAATAACATAATCTAAACTTATTTATAAATGAAACTTTGTCTCTGTGTGTGTGTCTGTGTGTGTGTGTCCGTTACCTATAGACTCCGAAACGGATGAACCGATTTTCTTGAAAATTTACACAGTTGTACTATAAGCGTCTGCGAGTGTTCTTAGCTAGGTTTTGTGTCGAGGTACCCCCGATAAATATCGATAATCGAAAAATCGGGTTATAGAAGGAGTGGTCCGATTTGAATCAAATTCGATACACTCATAGACAAAGACATAAGAAACGATATTCACAAGTATCAAGGTTGCAGTTACTTACAATAGTGCAGAAAATCAATAATATATATATATATATAAAAGGCAAGATGTTTGTGTGTGTGTCTGTTTATCTGCCTGCATGTCTGTAATGTTTTCAGCCCTTTTATTTTAGTTTTTGCTTCGAGTTTGGCTCTAAGTAGGTGTAACTGTATCTCAGCCATGATACCATTTACTCAGAGGACTTATTTAGCCTTCAAAATTCAGTTTACGACAAAAAAACTTATTTGATATCGATACAAGAAAATCAAAATTTGACTTACATCTATTCACTTTTCTTTCAGTCTACGGTTTCGCTATAACTTGGAACAACTATTGCTTTTTAGTCTTTCGTGCCATATATAAATATATATATATATATAAGAAAATATTTAGGCAGACACGTTATTTCATGGTAAATCGGAAGTGTAGACCTATTTCATGCGAACCATTATCAGCCACCGACTTTATTGCAGTTCTTACAATAGTGCAGAAAATCTATATATAAAAGGCAAGATGTTTGTGTGTGTGTTTATCTGCCTGTATGTCGGTTATACAATCCACAATTTTTATCCGATTCTCACCAAACTTCAAATAAATATTCTTTAGGCTGAGTCTGAGCTCCATGACCATGGGATTAGTTTTAAAGCTTTCATTAAACCCGAGCAAAGCCGGGTTATACTGCTAGTATGCCATAAAAACAAAACAACAAAAGGAACTATAATGCTGCAAAACTAGTTGCGACATTATAGCCAGCCACTTAACGACTTCACGTTGAGAAGACCCAATCATAGAGAGTATGGGTCTCACCGGAACACCCTCCTTATGAATCTTGGGTAAATCATAAAGATGGGGACGAATAGAGCCAGACGGTCTCAAATTCCATGAGGAAAGACAACTACTTTTTACCCATTTTACAAGATGTTTCTGAAATCAAATTTCAGAAATCAGTGTGGAATCATGTGTGTCAATGGAACCAAGAAGTTGAAACTTGGAAGGGTCATTAGGTAAACTTAACATTTTATTAATGTAATCTTAGCGGTCCATAAAAAAAAAACACCGAATCCCTTGATCTATATCAGTTAAGTGCCATACGTGATACACGCTTCGGCGATCATGTCTCGAAAGAGACATAACTGACTGGGCAAAAGATTATCCCGCAGTTGGTTTCCATTTGCTTTCTGAAGTAGACTGGTTGCCAGCAAAAGCTATAGAACCCAATCTGTCCTATTATTTAACCCATAACTGGAGAGAAGAGACGGATTAATACTTTTCCCAAGAGTATTTGCGCGTAAGTGAATACAAGGAATTCAACCATCTACCCAACACCCATTCTCGGTATCCTTACCCGTCTATCACCCTCCTTCTGACATTTCCTATATCCAACCATCCTTTCTTACCACTTTCCCCCATATGTAACCCCTGCGCAATAGTGGTTCTTACGTTTACAGCACCTGGTATTCCCAAATGGTCACCCATTTAAGTACTGACCAGGCTCGATATTGCTTAACTTCGGTGATCGGACGGGAACTAGTGTATTCAACACGATATAGCCGTAGACGATCCGAATATGCCGGTTGTGTATTTCTGGAAGGTATATGTGGGATCCATTTCTGCCGCGCCCTGTTTACACGTATAACATTTATTTATATAATATTTATTTCAGGAAAATATTTTATCAGCTCCCATCGCCTGTCGATTGAACAATCATGTCAGCATATAATGACCGCACTTCGCGGATGCAACAAAAGTTAAGTATCTTGCTTATCTTGTAAATATAATGTTTCATTGAATAAAACCGACAAAATACTTTGGTTTATTTTTTACTAGCAGTATAGCCCGGCGTTGCTCGGGTGTAATGAAAGCTTTAAAACTAATCCATGGTCTTAGAGCTCAGACTCTTTGGACGTTGGCACGAAAGACTATAAAACAATAGTTGTTCCCAGTTAAAGCGAAACCGTAGACTGAAAGAAAAATGAATGGATGTAAGTCAAATTTTGATTTCTTGGTATCGATATCAAATAAGTTTTTTTCGTTGTAAACTGAATTTTGAAGGCTAAATAAGTCCTCTGAGTAAATGGTATCATGGCTGAGACTAAGAACTACAATTATACCTACTTAGAGCCAAACCCGAAGCAAAAACTAAATTAAAATGGCTAAAAGAATAGAAACATACAAGCAGATAAACAGACACACACACAAACATCTTGCCTTTTATATATATATTATTGATTATCTGCACTATTGTAAGTAACTGCAACCTTGAAACTTGTGAATATCGTTTCTTATGTCTTTGTCTATGAGTGTATCGAATTTGATTCAAATCGGACCACTCCTTCTATAACCCGATTTTTCGTTTATCGATATTTATCGGGGGTACCTCGACATAAAACCTAGCTAAGAACACTCGCAAACGCTTATAGTACAACTGTGAAAATTTTCAAGAAATCGGTTAGCCGTTTCGGAGTCTATATTAGACAAAAGTATCTAATCACCTGTCTATGCTCTCTTATCTTTCTCGACATATTCCTGTTTTTTCACATTATTTTCCTTCTGCATCCAGGTTTCATTGTTTGGTTACGATTTTAAGCAACTCTTGTAAAAACATGGATTAGATTCATATGCAAAAATGAAAATGAAAACAGAACTTCTGTGTGAAAGTAATTCACTTTTTGGTGAAACTCTCTCTTGATCGGATTCACTGTCATTGGGCAGAGAAAAACGAAGACGAGGCTCTGCAAAGGGCAGTGAGAAACGAAGACGAGGCTCTGCGAAGGGCAGAGAGAAACGAAGACGAGGCTCTGCGAAGGGCAGTGAGAAACGAAGACGAGGCTCTGCGAAGGGCAGAGAGAAACGAAGACGAGGCTCTGCGAAGGGCTTAGAGAAACGAAGACGAAGCTCTGCAAAGAGCAGTGAGAAACGAAGACGAGGCTCTGCAAAGGGCAGAGAGAAACGAAGACAACGCTCTGGGAAGGGCTTAGAGAAACGAAGACGAGGCTCTGCAAAGGGCAGTGAGAAACGAAGACGAGGCTCTGCGAAGGGCAGAGAGAAATGAAGACGAGGCTCTACGAAGGGCAGAGAGAAACGAAGGCGAGGCTCTGCGAAGAGAAGAAAGAAACGAAGACGATGCTCTGGGAAGGGCTTAGAGAAACGAAGACGAAGCTCTGCAAAGGGCACTGAGAAACGAAGACGAGGCTCTGCAAAGGGCAGTGAGGATCGAAGACGAGGCTCTGCAAAGGTCAGTGAGAAACGAAGACGAGGCACTGCAAAGGGCTTAGAGAAACGAAGACGAGGCTCTGCGAAGGGCTTAGAGAACCGAAGACGAGGCTCTGCAAAGGGCAGAGAGAAACGAAGACGAGGCTCTGCAAAGGGCAGAGAGAACCGAAGACGAGGCTCTGCAAAGGGCAGAGAGAAACGAAGACGAGGCTCTGCAAAGGGCAGAGAGAAACGAAGACGAGGCTCTGCAAAGGGCAGAGAGAAACGAAGACGAGGCTCTGCGAAGGGCTTAGAGAACCGAAGACGAGGCTCTGCAAGGGCAGAGAGAAACGAAGACGAGGCTCTGCAAAGGGCAGAGAGAACCGAAGACGAGGCTCTGCAAAGGGCAGAGAGAACCGAAGACGAGGCTCTGCAAAGGGCAGAGAGAAACGAAGACGAGGCTCTGCAAAGGGCAGAGAGAAACGAAGACGAGGCTCTGCAAAGGGCAGAGAGAAACGAAGACGAGGCTCTGCAAAGGGCAGAGAGAAACGAAGACGAGGCTCTGCAAAGGGCAGAGAGAACCGAAGACGAGGCTCTGCAAAGGGCAGAGAGAAACGAAGACGAGGCTCTGCGAAGGGCAGTGAGAAACGAAGACGAGGCTCTGCAAAGGGCAGAGAGAAACGAAGACGAGGCTGTGCAAAGGGCAGAGAGAAACGAAGACGAGGCTCTGCAAAGGGCAGAGAGAAACGAAGACGAGGCTCTGCAAAGGGCAGAGAGAAACGAAGACGAGGCTCTGCGAAGGGCTTAGAGAACCGAAGACGAGGCTCTGCGAAGGGCTTAGAGAACCGAAGACGAGGCTCTGCAAAGGGCAGAGAGAAACGAAGACGAGGCTCTGCAAAGGGCAGAGAGAACCGAAGACGAGGCTCTGCAAAGGGCAGAGAGAAACGAAGACGAGGCTCTGCGAAGGGCTTAGAGAAACGAAGACGAGGCTGTGCAAAGGGCTTAGAGAAACGAAGACGAGGCTGCAAGGAGGCAGAGAAACGAACAGCGAGGCTCTGCAAAGGCAGAGAGAAACGAAGACGAGGCTCTGCAAAGGGCAGAGAAGGAAACGAACGAGGCTCTGCGAAGGAGCTTAGAGAACCGAAGACGAGGCTCTGCGAAGGGCTTAGAGAGACGAAGACGAGGCTCTGCAAAGGGCAGAGAAACGAAGACGAGGCTCTGCAAAGGGCAGAGAGAACCGAAGACGAGGCTCTGCGAAGGGCAGAGAGAAACGAAGACGAGGCTCTGCGAAGAGCTTAGAGAACCGAAGACGAGGCTCTGCAAAGGGCGAGAGAAACGAAGACGAGGCTCTGCAAAGGCGAGAGAACCGAGGCTCTGCAAAGGGCAGAGAAAAGCGAAGACGAGGCTCTGCGAGGGCGAGAGAAACGAAGACGAGGCTCTGCAAAAGGCAGAGAGAAACGAAGACGAGGCTCTGCAAAGGGCAGAGAAACGAAGACGAGGCTCTGCGAAGGGCTTAGAAGAACCGAAAGACGAGGCTCTGCGAAGGGCTTAGAGAACCAGGAGCGAGGCTCTGCCGAGGCAGAGAGAGAAACGAAGACGAGGCTCTGCAAGGAGCAGAGAGAACCGAAGACGAGGCTCTGCAAAGGGCAGAGAGAAACGAAGACGAGGCTCTGCGAAGGGGCTTAGAGAAAGAGAAGCAGCGTTGAGGCGCAGGGGCAGAGAGAAGCTGAAGACGTAGAGGCTCTGCGAAGGGCTTAGAGAAACGAAGACGAGGCTCTGCAAAGGGCAGAGAAACGAAGACGAGGCTCTGCAGGCAGAGAGAACCGAACGAGCCTGCAAAGGGCAGAGAGAAACGAAGACGAGGCTCTGCGAAGGGCTTAGAGAATTAAGACGAGGCTGTGCAAGGGCAAGAGAAACGAAGACGAGGCTCTGCGAAGGCTTAGAGAAACGAAGACGAGGCTCTGCAAAGGGCAGAGAGAAACCCAAGGCAGGCTCTGGGGCAGAGAGAACCGAAGACGAGGCTCTGCAAAGGGCAGAGAGAAACGAAGACGAGAGAGCTCTGCGAAGGGCAGAAACGAAGACAAAGAGGCTGTGCAAGGAGCAGAGAGAAACGAAGACGAGGCTGCGAGGGGCTTAGAAAACGAAGACGAGGCTCACGGAGGCAGAGAGAAACGAAGACGAGGCTCTGCGAAGGGCTTAGAGAAACGAAGACGAGGCTCTGCAAAGGGCAGAGAGAAACAGACAGAGGCTCTGCGAAGGGCTTAGAGAAACAGAAGACAGGCTGAGGCAGAGAGAAGCAGGCAGGCTCTGCAGAGGCTTAGAGAAACAGACAGAGGCTCTGCGAGGCAGAGAGAAACGAAGACGGGCTCTGCGGGGAGGCAGAGAAACGAAGACGAGGCTCTGCAAAGAGGGCAGAGAGAAACGAAAGGAACGAGGCTCTGCGAAGGGCTTAGAGAAACGAAGACGAGGCTCGTGCGAAGGGCTTAGAGAAACGAAAGACGAGGCTCTGCAAAGGGCTTAGAGAAACGAAGACGAGGCTGTGCAAGGGCAGAGAAACGAAGACGAAAGTACGAAGGGCTTAGAGAAACGAAGACGAGGCTCTGCAAGGAGTTAGAGAGAACCGAAGACGAGGCTCCTGCAGAGGCAGAGAGAAACAAAGACAGGCTCTGCAAAGGGCAGGAGAACCAAAGGCAGGCTCTGCAAAGGAGCAGAGAAAGAGAAACGAAGACGAGGCTCTGCAAAGGGCAGAGAGAAACGAAGACGAGGCTCTGCAAAGGGCAGAGAAACTGAAGACGAGGCTCTGCAAAGGGCAGAGAGAAACGAAGACGAGGCTCTGCAGGAGCTTGAGGCCGAAGACGAGGCTCTGCGAAGGGCTTAGAGAACCGAAGACGAGAGGAAGATCTGCAAGAGCAGAGAGAAACGAAGACGAGGCTCTGCAAAGGCAGAGAACCGAAGACGAGGCTCTGCAAGGAGCAGAGAGAAACGAAGACGAGGCTCTGCGAAGAGGCCAGAAACGAAGACGAGGCTGTGCAAGGGCAGAGAGAAACGAAAGACGGGCTCTGCGAAAGTTAGAGAGCAGGCAGAGGCTCTCTGCAAGGGGCAGAGAGAGAGAGCAGAAGACGAGGCTGCAAAAGGGCAGAGAGAACCGAAGACGAGGCTCTGCAAAGGGCAGAGGAAAGACGAGGCTCTGCGAAGGGCTTAGAGAAACAG
Source organism: Ascarosepion bandense (assembly GCA_037127315.1). NCBI lineage: Eukaryota > Metazoa > Mollusca > Cephalopoda > Sepiida > Sepiidae > Ascarosepion > Ascarosepion bandense. The sequence goes on from JBBBDQ010000394.1 coordinate 574,924, forward strand.
ACGAGGCTGTGCAAAGGGCAGAGAGAAACGGGCTCTGCGCGAGGAAGCAGAAACAGGCAGGCTCTGCAGGGCAGAGAGAAACGAAGACGAGGGCTCTGCGGGCTTAGAGAAACGAAGACGAGGCTCTGCGAGGCAGAGAGAGAGCAGAAGACGAGGCTCTGCGAAGGGCTTAGAGAAACAGTGAGGCTGTGCGAGGGCAGAGAGAAACGAAGACGAGGAGCTCTGCGAAGGGCTTAGAGAAACGAAGACGAGGCTCTGCAACGGGCAGAGAGAAACGAAGGAGCGAGGCTCTGCGAAGGGCTTAGAGAAACGAAGACGAGGCTCTGCAAAGGGCAGAAGGAAACGAAGACGAGCTCTGCAAGGAGCAGAGAGAGAGAGACGAGGCTGTGCAAGGCAGAGAGAAACAGAAGACAGGCTCTGCAGAAGACCCAGAGAAACGAAGACGAGGCTGTGCAAAGGGCAGAGAGAAACGAGAAGACGAGGCTCAGAAGGCCCAGAGAAACGAAAGTGAGGCTGTGCAAAGGGCAGAGAGAAACAGACGGGGAGCTCTGCGAGGGCTTAGAGAAACGGGCGAGGCTGTGCAAGAAGGCAGAGAGAAACGAAGACGGGGCTCTGCGGGCTTAGTAGACGAGGCTCTGCAAAGGGCAGAGAGAAACGAAGACAGACTCACAGGCAGAGAGAGACAGACAGAGGCTCTGCACAAGGCAGAGAAACAGAGAACAGAGGCTGTCTGCAGAAGGGCAGAGAGAAACGAAGACGAGGCTGTGCAAAGGGCAGAGAGAAACAGACGAGGCTCTGCAGGGGCTTAGAGAAATGAAGACGAGGCTCTGCAAGGGGCAGAGAGAAGCAGACGAGGCTCTGCAAAGGGCAGAGAGAACCGAAGACAGGGCTCTGCAAAGGGTGAGAGAGAAACGAAGACGAGGCTCTGCAGAGGGCAGAGAGAGAAACGAAGACGAGGCTGTGCAAAGGGCAGAGAGAAGCAAGGCAAGGGGCTCTGCGGGCTTAGAGAAAGAAGACGAGGCTCTGCAAAGGGCAGAGAAGAGAAACGAAGACGAGGCTCTGAGGCTTAGAGAAACGAAGACGAGGCTGTGCAGGGCTAGAAGAGAAACGGGCAGGGGCTCTAGAAGGGCTTAGAGAAGGCGAAGACGAGGCTGTGCAAAGGGCAGAGAAGCAAAAGACGAGGCTGTGCGAAGGGCTTAGAGAAACGAAGACGAGGCTGTGCAAAGGGCAGAGAGAAACGAAGACGAGGCTCTGCAGGGAGCTTAGAAGAGGGAAACGAACGAGGCTCTGCAAAGGCAGAGAGAAACGAAGACGAGGCTCCTGCAAGGGCTTAGAGAGAACCGAAGACGAGGCTCTGCAAAGGGCAGAGAGAAACGAAGACGAGGCTCTGCGAAGGGCAGAGAGAGAGCAAGCAGAGGCTGTGCAAAGGGCAGAGAGAAGCGAAGACGAGGCTCTGCGAAGGAGCTTGAAACAGCAGACGAGGCTCTGCAAGGGCAGAGAGCGAGAATGAGGCTCTGCAAGGGGCAGAGAACCGAAGACGAGGCACAGACAGAGAGAGAAACGAAGACGAGGCTCTGCGAAGGGCTTAGGGTAAGACGAGGCTGTACGAAAGACGAAGAAACGAAGACGAGGCTCTGCGAAGGGCTTAGAGAAACGAAGACGAGGCTCTGCAAAGGGCAGAGAGAAACGAACGAGGCTCTGCAAAGGCAGAGAGAACCGAAGACGAGGCTCTGCGAAGGGCAGAGAGAAACGAAGACGAGGCTCTGCGAAGGGCTTAGAGAAACGAAGACAGAGGCTGTGCAAAGGGCAGAGAGAAACGAAGACGAGGCTCTGCGAAGGGCTTAGAGAAACGAAGACGAGGCTCTGCAAAGGGCAGAGAAACGAAGACGAGGCTCTGCGAAGGGCTTAGAGAAACGAAGACGAGGCTCTGCAAAGACGAAACAGAGGAGCAGGCTCTGCGAAGGAGCTTAGAGGAAACGAAGACGAGGCTGTGCAAAGGGCAGAGAAGAAACGAAGACGAGGCTCTGCGAAGGGCTTAGAGAAACAGAAAGCGAGAGAGAGAGGCTCTGCAAAGGAGCGAGAGAAACGAACTGAGGCTCTGCAGGGAAGCAGAGAAACGAAGACGAGGCTCTGCAAGGGGCAGAGAAGCAGAAGACGAGGGCTCTGCGAAGGGCTTAGAGAAACGAAGACGAGGCTCTGCGAAGAGCCCCAGAAACGAAGACAGGCTCTGCAAAGAGGGCTTAGAGAAACAGAAGACGAGGCTGTGCAAGGGCAGAGAGAAACGAAGACGAGGCTCTGCGAAGAGCTTAGAGAAACGAAGACGAGGCTCTGCAAAGGGAAGCAGAGAACCGAAGACGAGCTCTGCAAAGAACAGAGAGAAACGAAGACGAGGCTCTGCAAAGGAGCAGAGAAAGACAGAAGACGAGGGGACTCTGCAAAGGGCAGAGAGAAACGAAGACGAGGCTCTGCGAAAAGGTAAGAAACGAAGACGAGGCTCTGCAAGAGGCAGAGAAAGGAAACGAAGACGAGGCTCTGCAAAGGGCAGAGAGAAACGAAGACGAGGCTGAGCAAGGGCGAAGACGAGGCTCTGCGAGAGCTTAGAGAACCGAAGACAGGCTCTGCAAAGGGCAGGGAGAGAAACGAAGACGAGGCTCTGCAAGGGCAGAGAGAACCGAAGACGAGGCTCTGCAAAGGGCAGAGAGAAACGAAGACAGTGCGAGAAGAGGGCAAGAAACGAAGACGAGGCTGTGCAAAGGGCAGAGAGAAGAGACGAGGCTCTGCGAAGGGCTTAGAAACGAAGACGAGGCTCTACCCCAGAGCGAAGAAACGAAATAGAGGCTCTGCAAGGCAGAGAGAACCGAAGACGAGGCTCTGCAAAGGGCAGAGAGAAACGAAGACGAGCTCTGCGAGAGCTTAGAGAAACGAAGACAGAGGCTGTGCAAGGGGCAGAGAGAAACGAAGACGAAGGCTCTGCGAGGCTTAGAGAAACGAAAAGACGAGGCTCTGCAAAGGGCAGAGAGAAACGAAGACGAGGCTCTGCGAAGGGCTTAGAGAAACGAAGACGAGGCTCTGCAAAAGGGCAGAAGAAGACGAGGCTCTTGAGCTTAGAGAAACGAAGACGAGGCTGTGCAAAGGGGCAGAGAAACGAAGACGAAGAGGCTCTGCGAAGGGCTTAGAGAAACAGAAGACGAGGCTCTGCAACGGGCAAGCGAAGACGAGGCTCTGCGAAGGGCTTAGAGAAACGAAGACGAGGCTCTGCAGGTGGAGAGAGAGAGCGAGGCGAGGCTCTGCGAAGGGGCTTAGAAAGAGAGAGCGAAGACGAGGCTGTGCAAAAGGAGCAGAGAGAAACGAAGACGAGGCTTACGAGGAGCTTGAAAGGGAAACGAAGACGATGCTCTGCAAAGGGCAGAGAGAAACGAAGACGAGGCACTGCAAAGCAGATGAATAACAATTCACTTTTGCGCTATTCTTCCTAAAAAATTTTAATATATCGCAATTTTTCTTCTTTCTATTTCTTTTCAATTTTTTGCATTTTTTCTTGATATCCACCCAGTAAACATTTTTTGTGGCCAACCATTTTTTATCTACATACAGTACTGTGCAAAAGTATTAGGACAAGAACTGTTTTATTTTTATGAGGCATATTGACAGAAAATAAACAATTTAATTAAATTAATTTTATTTGATTTACTCAACAAATGTTTTAACAAGAAAAAAGTACCTGTTACAAAATAAATTTCATATTTAGTATAATAGCCTTTTGCTTTGATCACAGCCTTCATTCTGTCAGGCATTGACATCACAAGCTTCTTCAATGTATCTAATGGTATCTCCTGCCAAGCAGCTCGTATTTGTTCCCAAAGTGTGTCTTGCAAAGTAACATCAGATTTATCAATTTTTTATCTAAAATATCCCATAGATGTTCAATAGAGTATTTTCAAACTAACTTATTTAATAGAAAATAGGAAAAATTAAATATAACTTTTTTTAAATACATTTCTTTTACACCTAGTTTTAAATAATCAATATTTATTAGCAATTTACTTTTCACCCTGTATTTGAATTTCAGTGAGGTTTTTAGGAAAATCATCCCTGTCCTAATACTTTTGCACATTACCGGTAGTGCTCAAAAGTGTTAGGACAGGGGTGATTTTAAACTTTATTTTGATGCCTCATAAAAGATAAAATAGTTCTTTTGCACTATACTGTATATTTATTTTTCTCTCGGCTTTGTCTTCTTCTACTTGACCCCATCTTCCATTTTTGTTTGACATCTGCTCTTCTTTTTACCTTTGCAGTATAATCGCTCCCTCTCCATCTATTTCTTCCGTTCTCCAGTAGTATCCTCCTCTTCCTCCTTCGTCATTTTCCAACTAATATTCTCCTCCTTTGTCTTTTGTTCTTCTTCTTTGCTTTCAAGTAGTATTCTCCTCCTCCTCTTACTTCATCCTCCTCCTTCTTTTCCTGAAGTTTCCTCCTACTCTATCTCTTTTTTCTCCAGTCGTGTCTTCTTCCTTCTTTTCCTTCTTTCTGTTTCCGCTTCTTCCTTCTTCTTTTCCAGTAGTTTCCTCCTCCTCTTTCATCTTTTTTTTACTTTTTCTTGTCTATCTCTTTCTAAGTAGTTCTCCTCTTTCTTCTTCTTCTTCTTCTTCTTCTTCCTGTAGTATTCTCCTCCTCATTATTCTCCTCCCACTCCTCATTCTTCTCTTTCTTCTATTTTCCTCATCTTTCTTTTTACAGTCGTTTACTCCTCTTCTTACTTCCTCCTCCTCTTCTTTCTTTTCTCCAGTAGTGTTCTCTTCTTTCTCCTTTTAATTCCTCCCTCTTCCTCCTCTTTCTTCTTCTTCTTATTATTATTCTAGTTGCCTCATTATTATTTTCCTCGTAGTTTCCTCCCCTTCCTCCTCCTTTTCAGTCTTCTTCAGTAGTATCCTCCTCCACCCTACCCCATTGTTCGTCCACTATTATTATTATTATTATTAATTCTGAAATCATTATTTTTCGCCAATGTTCAGCTGCACAAGATTTTCTCAAGTGGATATTCCGGCCATCTGCAGCCAGTGAAATAATTAACAAGAAGAAAATAACGCAAAAGAACATTCAGATTCATAATTATGTCACTTGAAGCCGAGGAAGAATTGAAAACAAAAGAGGAGGGAATTGGCCTCCACGCACGTGTGTCATTAGATTTTTCATCTCATGTTTCACATCAACAGAGCAGAATGATTGTTCAGATATTCTTTCTAAACATATCTAATCTAAACTTATCTATAAATGGAACTTTGTGTGTGTGTATGTGTCTCTGTGTGTGTGTGTCCGTTACCTACAGACCCCGAAACGGCTGAACCGACTTTCTTGAAAATTTACACTGTTGCACTATAAGCGTCTGCGACTGTTCTTAGCTAGGTTTTGTGTCGAGGTACCCCCGATAAATATCGAAAATCGATAATCGAAAAAATCGGGTTATAGAAGGAGTGGTCCGATTTTAATCAAATTCGATACACTCATAGACAAAAACATAAGAAACGATATTCAGAAGTTTCAAGGTTGCACTACTTACAATAGTGCAGAAAATCAATAATATATATATCTTCCTTATTTTCAGCAACGACCTCCCAGATGAGATCAAGTCCCAAGTAGGCATCTACGCAGATGACACTACAATATACTCCCGCTCCAGTAAGAAGCCTGTCGTGGTGGACAGACATAATCTTGCTGCTGACCTTGAGCGGGATCTACACTCTGTGGTGAACTGGGGCAAGAAGTGGCTTGTCAACTTCAATTCCTCTAAGACCAAGCTATTGTCTGTCAACCATTACAGGCAACCTCTTCTGCCTCCCATAAGCATGGACCAGATGATTCTCCCGGAGAGTAATACACAACGCCTCCTCGGACTTACCCTGTCCTCAGACCTCAAATGGAAGCACTATATTGAATCCATAGCAAAATCTACTGCTAAGAAGATTGGGTCACTATGTCGATCCAGGATGTTTTTTCCACCTGAATCCATCCTGCATATATACAAGTCAACCATCCGTCCGTGCATGGAGTACTGCTGCCATTTATGGTCAGGTGCCCCTGCCGTTCTCCTCAGTGTTCTTGACAAGCTCCAAAGGAGAGTCTGTAATGTGATAGGTACTGATCTGGCGACTCGTCTGCAGCCACTTTCCTATCGTCGAAATGTGGCCTCCCTCTGTCTCTTCTATAAATACTTTCATGGCTTCTGCTCGGATGAGCTTAAGTCACTGATGCCTCCTCAACAGGTGTTTACCCGTGCAACCAGACTGGTAACTGGGTCCCACCCATTTACAGTCAGGTTAGCCAAACGCAGACGACAATTCTACTCCTGCAGCTTCCTCTCTCGCACTTCCCGCCTGTGGAACTCACTCCCGTATTCTTGCTTTCCTGACGGCTACGACCTCCAGAAATTTAAAAGCAAAGTTAATACTCACCTACTAACCACTGGACTCTAGCTCTCTCCCCTCCCCTGTATAATCTTCACGTTCTCTCCGCCCATGTATCTGTCATTGCACCTGCTTTCTCAGCTTTCTATTGTTCCTTTCTAATTAGCTTGTACTCCTCACTCTTCTCTAATTAATCTTTCTACATTTATGTAACCCCCTGCACATCAGTGGCGTTTCTGCCTTGCTCGGGGTGAAATGATTAAAAAAAAAAAAAAAAATATATATATATATATATATATATATATATATATATATATTTAAGGCAAGATGTTTGTGTGAGTGTCTGTTTATCTGCTTGTATGTCTGTATTTTTTCAGCCATTTTATTTTATTTTTTGCTTCGGGTTTGGCTCTAATAGGTATAATTGTAGTTCTTAGTCTCAGCCATGATACCATTTACTCAGAGGACTTATTTAGCCTTTAAAATTCAGTTTACGACAAAAAAAAAAACTTATTTGATATCGATACCAGGAAATCAAAATTTGACTCTCATCCATTCATTTTTCTTTCAGTCTACGATTTCGCTTTAACTGGAAACAACTATTGTTTTTTAGTCTTTCGTGGCAACGTCCAAATAGTCTGAGCTCCAGGACCATGGATTAGTTTTAAAGCTTTCATTACACCCGAGCAACGCCGGGCTATACTGCTAGTTCGTTATAAGAGACTTCATATGCTAAATGGCGAGTTACAACAATTATGTGGAAGAAGAAAAAGAAGAAGCGATCATAATTTTCTCTTTACTGTTTAAAGCTAAGAAAGTTGGTTTCTGCTCGACAAAGCTTCTCTCTATAATCTATCTTACTTATTTTTGTATCGCTGAGGTGGCTGTATGATACCAGATGATGTGTGTTGATGTATCTACAGCACAATATCTGTGCTAATGGACATTAATTATAATCAAGACAAGCACAGATATGACAGAAAAACATTGAATAGAAAGAGAGGAGAGGTTAGGTTAGAGTTGCGGAGAGCAAAGTCGGTAACAATAGTCAGTGAGACTCTAAATTATTTACGACCTGCCCACGTGAGCAGAAGCTCGAGGTAGATGAGGCACCAGCCAAATTAGCGTAGGTAAGACCCGTAAACTCAGACAAAAATTCTGTCTGTTTTTTCCCAGACGAGACTCTACACTTCAGCTTAGCCACCTCTGGGTTCCACTCCATCCGTAGGCAGAAAGTCCGACAAGTAAAAGACTGATGCACGCAGTTGATCCCCTCAGAATATCAATGACATTCCGAATTATTTACAACCTTTTCACAATCTCGCCACATGGGCAGATGTCCGAAGTAGATGCGACACAAGGTCAGTTAACGTGAGTAAAACCCAGCCTTTAAGCTCGGACAAAAAAATTGTCTGTTTTTCCCCGGCCGCCACTCTAACGTGTGGCGGAGCCTCCTCTGGGCTCCACTACCGTTTGGCAGATCCTCCTCTGGGCTCCACTCCGGCCGAAGGCAGAGATCCGACTAAGAGAACGACGCGTAATACTGACAATGACAGCCAGAATCTCTGACTGTTATTTATCTCTACATAGCTATTTCGGTCCGCAGACCATTCCATCTTAGCGCTAGATTTAAACGTAATTTTATTAAGAGTGAGTTGTTTTGATTTAATGTAGATGGCCTCCAATATCTGAAGATTCTTTTTACTGTGTGTATGAGTGAGTATTATTATATTATTGACTAAAATCTGTCTAATAATACATACATGACTAGGTTTTTCTAAGAAATGTTGTTTAATAGAACTCTGATCAGAAAGGTGACAGGTAAATCTACGGGAAGCGTGGTTGTAGTAAAACCAATAAATGTAGATACAATCTCTGAACGGGCATGTAAATTGATACACTACATTAGATTTCTGTAGAGGATTTAACCTTTCTGAAGATGGCTCCTGTGAGCCAAAAGCTTAGAACCAACATAATAAAAAAATATCCAAATGTTGGAGAATTTTTGTCTTTATTTTCTCCTGAAATTAAAGCAAAAATACGACGTTTAGAACGGCTCATGATTAAACATAACAGACATTCATTGTCTCTTATATTTAAAACTATATGTTTAGAAAATGATCTGCTGCCTCGATACCCTATATATATATATATATATATATATATATATATATATATATAACTTCCTCGATGTAACACTTGACTTAGTAAATAATAATTACCAACCATACATAAAACCCAACGAATATCCATTATACATCCACCAAAATTCAAACCACCCCCGCAAGTTTAATCAAACATATACCCTCCTTCAGATAATTTAGAATTAGTAAAAACTCTTTCAGTGAAAAATTATCTGATAAACATAAAAGTTTTTACAATAAGTCCCTAAACAATAGTGGCTAAAAAACCAGAATATCAAGTACATAACAAATTATAACCATAACAGGAAAAATAGAAATAGAAAGATCATTTGATTTACACCTCCTTTCAATCAAATGGTCAACACCAAGTTAGGGCTGAAGTTCCTCAATTTAATTGAAAAGAATACTTCCCTACTAACAACCTTCTAAGTAAAATTTTTAACAAAAATAAACTTAAACTAAGTTATAGTTGCACAAATAACCTTGAAAAAATCATTACAAAGTATAATAAATATATTTTAAATCACCATGTTAAACAAAATAGCAATAACTACCAAAATAATAAAAAGAACAACATCAAACCATGCAATTGTAGAAACCCCAATAATTGCCCACTACAAAATAGGTGTAAAATAAATTTAATTGTCTATGAATGCAATATAACATCAATTGAAAATCCAACTCTCAATAAACACTTTCTCATAACACTTTTAAGCAACGCTTAACTGCATTTTACTCAAAGTAAAATGGAAAATCCTGGAAAAAACTAGAATCTGTAACTTGTTTAACGACATCTGCCCTTCATGCCTGAGTGAAAACCTGCACATTCTAAGATACCTTAACAATGGTGAACTATTGAACCGTAGGGATAAATTAACAGTGTATGTAAACATGTTATGTAAACATCGAAAATATTTTTTATTAAAATTGAATTAATCAAAAGATATTAGTTTTCACTCTTGCTCTAACATAAAAATCAACTTACAGTTAAAATTTTTTACCTATTTGAAGTATTATGTGGCCCCACTAGATACCTTACTCAGATAAAATAATCCTCTCCAAAAGTTAATTGATATCCATGTTTAATCCACAAAATAAAAAAAATGAATATTATATCAATAAAATAAAATAAACCCACAGAATACTAAAGGTTATTCTATTTTATCCACTCATAGATAGTAGTAAAATAAAAAGTGTCTACCCATTTTAAAAAATCCCACATCCCACTATAAGAATTAAATAGACAAAACTAAAAAGTGACCTGTCCAAAACTATACTACCTCGCCCCTCTCTCCTAACCCAAAGCTGGCTTTCTATGATTACAAACTGCCGACAACCAGATTAGATACGCTAAATTCCCATCTTCCACATCACCTACAGATCACATTCCTAAAAATAAATCGCTTCCACCATTTATTTTCAGTTCCACAAATCACCCGAAGAGGAACAGTTGTGCTCCGAAACACGAGAATTTTTGTGTAGTGATACTACGCTTTTATAAACCATTGTAACAACTATTACAATATATATATATATATATATATATATATATATATATATATATATATATATTATAAAAGATTTTTGGTTATTACAATGGGTAATACATATTTCACTGCATTTTGATGTTATTATCTGGGCTCGTCAGATAATAACATCAAAACGCGGTGAAATATGTATTACCCATTGTAATAATCAAAGATCTTTTATAAATTATATTACTCTGTTAAATTAAATAAATGACTTTAACATTGAGTTATCTTGAGTTCGTCTCTGTTGGAATTTACCTGGATTACATACCAAGTGTACTAGGTTATATATATATATATATATATATATATATATATCTGAGAAAGAATTTTTAATTAATCTTTTATGAATCTTTCCAACGTTCTTATACGTTTTCGTTTGGTGGAATTACGAGAATGCAAAAATTGCCCATATTGTCCCAAGTGCTATCGGTCAATATTTTCGCTATTTTTAAGAGGGAGAGGGTGCTACAATCCACCAGATTCATAACTATGACCTTTCTTAGATGACGTGGTGATCTGGATTTTTATGTTCCAGATAGGAATACTTATTACTTTTAGTTTATATTTTGGAACCGAACTCATTTTCACAATTCCTACCCGCTCCGACTCAATCAAATTCTCTCCTTATCTTCACTCTACGTACATTTATTTTATTTACTGATCATGTGATTTACACTATCTCCACTATTTAAATTTTTGCTGCTTTGTGAGTGGGGTGTCTTTATTTCTCGTTTCAATACTTTATTACTCATTTCCTTATAAGGGAACATTCTACATGGATTGAGCGAGCAGTCAGAGCTACACCAATTCACTTTTCTTCGCTCCCCTGGCTATTAGATTGGGATCAAAGTGTAGTATATGATCTCTAATAGTCATAGGATGTGCGTTGTGGTGCAATGGATATCGACTCGGAACAACAAATCGGCAAGCCGAGTTTGAATTCCAGTTTAATTTACTTACTTGGAAAAGGTATTAATCCGTCTTTTCCCTCCAGTTATGGGTTAAATAATAGAATAAATTGGGTTCTATAGCCTTGGCTGGCAACCCGTCTACCGCAGAAAGCAATGGCAACCTATTGCGGCATAATCTTCCGTCCAGTCAATCATGCCTTTTATGAGACATGATTGCCCAAAGCGTGTATATAGGTATAGCACTTGACTGACTAACTGAATATAATAGTTGGAAACATAATTAAAACTTGCACTGGGTATAAAGTGGGGGATCGGTTTTCTATTGTTATGAAGTAATAAACTGATGCCCCCCCCCCATAATTACTACTTAATAATATAATACATCTCTTCCCCCTCTAGCTATGAGTCAAATAATAGGACAGATTGGATTCTATAGCCTTTGCTGACAGCCAGTCAACCGCAGAAAGCAATGGCAACCTACTGCAGGATAATCTTCTGTCCAGTCAGTCATGCCTCTTTTGAGACATGATCGCCCAAAGCGTGTATCACGTATGGCACTTAACTGACTGACTGAATAGTCATAGTAATATTAGCCGTTTCACTATAAAGAAAATTCAACAATCATTGATGTAACAGCCCGCGCTATCGTCGATTGACACTTATAAAGCCTTCCTATTATTTTCTATTTTTGAAGACAATTTGTTTTTCAAGTCAACTGGCTGTTATTGCTCTTCCCAGTATTGTTAAGGATTTCGTTGCTAAGCCTTTGTTTGAATTAGTGTCGAATTTTAATATAATTATTTTCATTATTTTCTCTTCGAGTTACATGTACTATGCATTTTAATTGTTGCTGCTGTTGGTAGTCCTCAACTGACATGGTTTACGTTATTTGGTACACAGTTATTTGTTTGTGATTATGTAGCGCCATTTGAAGAAGTATGGTTTTCACTTATTCGCTTGGATCAAAATAAACAAGTACATAACCGCTGTGTAGGTAAGTGAATACAAAAAAGCTTTGAAATAAAAACAGTCTGACTAAAGACAAATTTAAGGAATATTATCTAAAGGTCAGGGGAGTGGGGAAGCTATGAGAAAAAGAAACGAATTCGCGACAACAACATTTCTGTTCTACAAAATCTTTTGAGAAGGTGAACACTTGAAGACCAATCCTCATTTTACGTTTGAATAAAAGAAAAAGTCTTTTCAAGGACAAGTGCCCAATTAAACTGGCCTGAGTTGTGAATAACTCTTTGTTCTTTATGAACACTAGCGCATACATACACATTTGTTGAGATGGGTTTGTTTTAAGAGAAACTGGCGGATAGATTACTAGAAACAGAATAAGAGATATGTGATAATATACACACACACACATATATATATATATATATATATATATGTATGTGTGTGTGTGTGTGTATATTATCACATATATATATATATAGAGAGAGAGAGAGAGAGAGGGAGAAAGAGAGAGAGAGAGGTTAAATTGTAATAATTATTATTGGCAATTTTTTCAGCAGTTTACTGGTGGAAAGTCATTTTAGGTAAGCAGTTTTTTATCATAAAGTGCTCAATATCATGATCGAGCGTTAACACAATATATATATATATATATATATATATATGTGTGTGTGTGTGTGTGTGTGTGTGTGTGTGTGTGTGTGTGTGTCAGACGTTAAAAGACTGCCACTTTCTACCGAATGCCCATAGCTCAGAAGTAGAATCGCCGCCAACTGACGCCAATTCGGTCGGATTTCAATCCTGGGTAAAAAGCAATCTGGTGGCTATCCGTACATATATATAAAGAGTAACAAACTACGCCTCTTTGGCCTCACTCTCTCAAGCGACTTCAAATGGAATGACTACATCGAGTTTAGATGTGCGTTACGATTGGGTTCTACAACCTTGATTGACGACCAGTCTACCACAGAAAGTAATTGCAACTTACTTCGGGATAATCTTCTGTCCAGTCAGTCATGTTTCTTTCAAGACATGATCGCCCAAGCTTGTGTCACGTATGGTACTTAACTGACTGACATTGAGTCTATAGCTACATATTGTTCAAGGAAGGATGGGTTATTGTGTAGGACCACGAAGCTTTCTCGTCAGGAATTTGATTCTTTTTTCTCTCACTGTAAATCTTGTCAGTGGCGATCCTGTTTTTCTAAAAGTGAAATGATTAAAAAATGTCTTGAACGCGAGTTTAAAAATTGACTAAGGATATGGACTGCATTGTGGTAATCGATAACAAGTGTTACATCAGTTTTGAAACCTGTTTCGATCCATGCTTTGAAATCTGTTTCTATCCAGATTTCTGTCGGCAGAATTTTCATTCTGGCTTTTGCTCCACACCACTCGATGATAAAAATGCGTGCAGTCAGAGTGATGAGACAGAATATGCGTTTGTTGATGGTGACAGTCGTTTACTTTTAGTGAAAGGTTCACCTACCTAATTTCCCCGCTTTATGCCCACCCTAAATAATGAGTTACTTCCTCTTATTATTGCCAGTTGTTCACTACAAGAGTTCAAGATGTTGAACACAAAAGTTGAATTTGAAAAAGATAATTCATTCATTAATTCTAACAGCATTATTTTATGAATATATCTATTATATTTTTTTCATCAAAACTCATTATTAGAACTGTGCATTTCGTCTCTTGTTTTCAGTAAAGAACTCTTGGAAGTTTAATTGCTCACACCCCATAATTCTAAATTGGATGTTTTTGAGTCTTCAACAACTTAAGTTGACGAATGAGATGAGTTTTACGTATAAAGTACAATGTTTGCGACCAGCATTCGCTTGAAGCCATCAAAGGGAGGTCAGCTTAATAAAGACCACAGAAGTAACTTCTTGATATGTTCCCATAACGCGAAACATTGACCCAAAAGTTAAAGAAGGTTGGCGGTATAGCTCATGCGGAGGCTTGCTCTTAGAAAATTAGGGCAGTAAATTGCAAGAACCACTCAAGTGTTTTCATCTTAAAGAGAAGTAAGAAGAAATGATGAACGTTTCTCAGAGTTTTTCATATGCGGGAATGATGTGGGTGAAAGGGAAGATGTATGTGCTAGAGTGGTGAGAAAAAGACAAAGGCCAGAGGTCAATATTTTAGCTAAGTTGTTGCAGTAAATCGTGTGCATGTAGAATGGGAATGAGAAGAAAACAATTTCCGAGTATGTCAGGGGTTTTAATGGCCGTGTGAAAAAGAAAGGTCGATAGTGATGATGTTCGTCCTTTGAAGGAGAAAATGACCTTGACTCCTGGTCACTAAGGATATGGGTGGGTGCGGAGGTGGCTGATAAGGCCAACCTTTTCACGAAAGAGCCTGTTGCAGCAGGGACAGGGGATGCAGGGGGCAGACCCAAGCTGGTAAATGGAACGTTTGTGCTCTTTCCTTTTCTGGTACCTCTCTTTGAGGGCCCTGATGCAACCCCCTTCAAATTTTGCAACTCCAGATTTCACTTGGGATCTCCAGGCAGCTCTATCTTTAGCAATGGATTCCCAGGGGGAGTATGGGATGTCACTTGAGGGCCTCTTTTAAGCTGTCGTTGTACCTCAACTTTGGCCAGCCAATCGAACGTTTCCCTGTGGAGAGTTCACCATAGAAGGGTCTCTGCGGTGTGTATGACCAGCCCACCGAAGTTGAGAGCACAAAAGCATGGCGAAATGGTTGATAGTAAAATTTGGAATAAAATTGTTAAAGAATTCATAAGGAATTTGAGTTTAATTTGATAAGAGAAATGGGACGATGGATCAAATGAATTGTCAGGTGATGAAACGGCAAATAGATGGCGCTGACAATAAGCCAAGTGAGATATACAAAATGGAATTATCCTATTTTTATAACGTCAAACGACTACAGATAAGTCAATCTACACGTACACAATGACGACAGTGTTACAGACTAAAACACAACACATGGTCGTCATTGATAGGATCTCTAATAACGTTTGACGAACTGAATTTTGTAGAAAGGTGGTTTAATTGTTACGCGATTCTGGCAAAGTTCAAGGATTTGAAATGCTTTTTGCCTTGAAGTACCTGTTATATTTTACTATAAAATTGAATTTTATCCTTTAATAGCTTTTGTATGGTAGGAAGTGGTCCTGTTTGCCAGTAGCTGAGACCCTAACAGGTGCTTCAAACCAGTCCGCGTCGGGGTTGACGCGCAAACAACAGAAATTAAGGGATTGTATTGCGCTCTACGAAATTTCCAATCTTTCGATCAGAGTGATTTCAATCGGATATATATTATTGCCATACCCAGGAAACGCACCAAAAAAGAGAGAGAGAGAGAGAGAGAGAGAGATTTTGAGTTACCGAAGGTGCTGTGAGATATGCTGAATTAACATTTGGCTATTTTGTATAATGTCAAACGACTACAACTGATTCAGTATTCAGGTGACACTGGGAGAAAATTCATACTAGGCAATGTGGGGTTTTAAGATATTTTTTTAATGTTCGGTTTTAGTGTAAAGGTTGATTAACTCAGAGTTTGAGGAAAAAAGTTTTTTTTTATTTTTTAGAAAAATGAAGATGTCTTCTGGTTTTATATTGAAAAATGTAGTAATAATTGTCTTTCCTTCAAAACTGTATCATGAAAATATATTTTTTCCTTCAAAAATATATTATTGGCAATATTTTTCCTTCATAAATATATATTTTTCTATAAAAGTAGTTTTATGTATATATTTCTATAAAAGTCCATCTTTTATACTTGCATAGTGTTTTAACCAAAGTTTGGGAGTTAACTATTTGCCCATAGCTGGGACCCTAACAGGTGCTACCACTGTGGACCTGGGAGCAACAGCAATTAAGAGGTGGTTCCATGCACCTCACAACCTCTTAATCAGAGGCCTTGCTGCCGGATGCACTTTACCGTCATACCCAGGACCGAGTACTACGCTACAGACTAGAAGACAAGATAACAATCTAAACTTATTTATAAAAATGGAACTTTGTCTATGTGTGCGTGTGTCCGTTACATATAGTGTGTGTCTGTTTATCTGTCATTATGTCCTTTATACAAATCCACAATTTTTATCTGATTCTCACCAAACTTCACACAAATATTTTCAGGCAGAGTCTGAAGTCTAGGACCATGGGTTAGTTTTAAAGTTTTCATTACACCCGAGCAACGCCGGGCTATACTGCTAATTAATGTATAATAAATAGCTAATACCCCAAAAAATTCTTTACTTTCCTTTATTTTACTAAACGCATTGGGACAGCCTTCAAGACCTAACGATAGACCTAATATACACAATGCTTCAAGTAAATTACAAAACTTTCCTAAAGGAAAATACGATAATTAGTGCTGCACTAAAGGCAGGAAAGCAAGGCAACAATTAATAGTACGCTACAGACTGGAGGCGAAGAAAATAATTCCTACTACGCTATAGACTGGAGGTCAAGACAATTTTTAGCACGTTACAGACAGGCACACAAACAATAATTACTGCCGCGTTACAGTCAGGAAGGCGACAAAACAATTATTACTACGCTACAGACTAGCAGACAAGACAAAATTTCTTGCTATTCAACGGACTATCAGAGAAGAAAATAATTATTACTACGCTAAAGACTGGCAGACAAAAGAAAATTTCTTGCTATTCAACGGACTATCAGAAAAGACAATAATTATTACTACGCTACAGACTGGCAGACAAGACAAAATTTCCTACTATTCACCGGACTGTCAGAAAAGACAATAATTATTACTACGCTACAGACTGGCAGACAAGACAAAATTTCCTGCTATTCAACGGATTGTCAGAAAAGGCAATAATTATTACTACGCTACACACTACAGAACAAGACAAAATTTCCTGCTATTCAACGGACTGTCAGAAAAGACAATAATTATTACTACGCTACAGACTGACAGAGAAGACAAAATTTCCTGCTATTCAACGGATTTTCAGAAAAGGCAATAATTATTACTACGCTACACACTACAGAACAAGACAAAATTTCCTGCTATTCAACGGACTGTCAGAAAAGACAATAATTATTACTACGCTACAGACTGACAGAGAAGACAAAATTTCCTGCTATGCAACGGACTGTCAGAAAAGACAATAATTATTACCAACCTACACACTAAAGGACAAGACCAAATTTCCTGTTATTCAACGGTCTGTCAGAAAAGACAATAATTATTACTACGCTACACACTATAGGACAAGACAAAATTTCCTGCTATTAAACGGACTGTCAGAAAAGACAATAATTATTACTACCCCACAGAATGCCAGACAAGACAAAATTTCCTGCTATTCAACGGACTGTCAGAAAAGACAATAATTATTACTACGCTACAGACTGACAGACAAGACAAAATTTCCTGCAATCAACGGACTGTCAGAAAATACAATAATTATTACTACTCTACACACTAGAGGACAAGACCAAATTTGCTGCTATTCAAGGGACTGACAGAAAAGAAAATAATTATTAATACTCTACAGACTGGCAGACAAAACAAAATTTCCTGCTATTCACTGGACTGTCAGAAAAGACAATAATTATTACGACGCTACAGACTGACAGACAAGACAAAATTTCCTGCAATCAACGGACTGTCAGAAAATACAATAATTATTACTACTGTACACACTAGAGGACAAGACAAAATTTCCTGTTATTCAACGGACTGTCAGAAAAGACAATAATTATTACTACTCTACAGACTGGCAGACAAAACAAAATTTCCTGCTATTCACCGGACTGTCAGAAAAGGCAATAATTATTACGACGCTACAGGCTGACAGACAAGACTAAATTTCCTTCTATTCAACGGACTGTCAGAAAAGACAATAATTATTACTACGATACAGACTGACAGACAAGACTAAATTTTCTTCTATTCAACAGACTGTCAGAAAAGACAATAATTATTATTGTTCTACATACTGGCAGACAAGACTAAACTTCTTGCTATTCAACGGACTGTCAGAAAAGACAATAATTATTACTACGCTAGAGAATGCCAGACAAGACAAAATTTTCTGCTATTCAACGGACTGTCAGAAAAGACAATAATTATTACTACGTTACACACTATAGGACGAGACAAAATTTCCTGCTATTACTGTCAGAAAAGACAATAATTATTACTACGCTACAGACTGACAGACAAGACAAAATTTCCTGCTATTCAACGGACTGTCAGAAAATACAATAATTATGACTACTCTACACACTAGAGGACAAGACAAAATTTCATGCTATTCAATTGACTGTCAGAAAAGGCAATAATTATTACTACGCTACACACTAGAGGACAAGAAAAAATTTCCTGCTATTCAACAGACTGTCAGAAAAGACAATAATTATTACCACGCTACACACTAGAGGACAAGACAAAATTTCCTGTTATTCAACGGACTGTCAGAAAAGACAATAATTATTACCACGCTACACACTAGAGGACAAGAAAAAATTTCCTGTTATTCAACGGACTGTCAGAAAAGACAATAATTATTACTACGCTACAAACTGGCAGACAAGACAAAATTTCCTGCTATTCAACGGACTGTCAGAAAAGACAATAATTTTTACTACGCTACACACTGGAGGACAAAACAAAATTACCTGCTATTCAACGGACTGTCAGAAAAGACAATAATTATTACTACGCTACAGAGTGGCAGACAAGACAAAATTTCCTGTTATTCAACGGCCTGTCAGAAAAGACAATAATTATTACCACGCTACACACTAGAGGACAAGACAAAATTTCCTGCTATTCAATTGACTGTCAGAAAAGGCAATAATTATTACTACGGTACAGAGTGGCAAATAAGACAAAATTTCCTGTTATTCAACGGACTGTCAGAAAAGACAATAATTATTGCCACGCTACACACTAGAGGACAAGACAAAATTTCCTGTTATTCAACGGACTGTCAGAGGAGACAATAATTATTACCACGCTACACACTAGAGGACAAGACAAAATTTCCTGCTATTCAACGGACTGTCAGAAAAGACAATAATTATTACTACGCTACAGAGTGGCAGACAAGACAAAATTTCCTGCTATTCAACAGACGGTCAGAAAAGACAATAATTATTACTACGTTACAGAGTGGCAGATAAGACAAAATTTCCTGCTAATCAACGGACTGTCAGAAAAGACAATAATTATTACCATGCTACACAGTAGAGGACAAGAGAGAATTTACTACTATTCAACGGACTGTCAGAAAAGACAATAATTATTACTACGCTACAGACTGGCAGTCAAGACAAAATTTCCTGCTATTCAACGGACTGTCAGAAAAGACAATAATTATTACTACGCTACAGACTGGCAGACAAGACTAAATTTCCTGCTATTGAACGGACTGTCAGAAAAGACAATAATTTTTACTACGCTACAGAGTGGCAGAGAAGACAAAATTTCCTGCTATTCAACAGACTGTAAGAAAAGGCAATAATTATTACTACGCTACAGAGTGGCAGATAAGACAAAATTTCCTGTTATTCAACGGTCTGTCAGAAAAGACAATAATTATTACCACGCTACACACTAGAGGACAAGACAAAATTTCCTGTTATTCAACAGACTGTCAGAAAAGACAATAATTATTACCACGCTACACACTAGAGGACAAGACAAAATTTCCTGTTATTCAACGGACTGTCAGAAAAGACAATAATTATTACCACGCTACACACTAGAGGACAAGAAAAAATTTCCTGTTATTCAACGGACTGTCAGAAAAGACAATAATTATTACTACGCTACAAACTGGCAGACAAGACAAAATTTCCTGCTATTCAACGGACTGTCAGAAAAGACAATAATTTTTACTACGCTACACACTGGAGGACAAAACAAAATTACCTGCTATTCAACGGACTGTCAGAAAAGACAATAATTATTACTACGCTACAGAGTGGCAGACAAGACAAAATTTCCTGTTATTCAACGGCCTGTCAGAAAAGACAATAATTATTACCACGCTACACACTAGAGGACAAGACAAAATTTCCTGCTATTCAATTGACTGTCAGAAAAGGCAATAATTATTACTACGGTACAGAGTGGCAAATAAGACAAAATTTCCTGTTATTCAACGGACTGTCAGAAAAGACAATAATTATTGCCACGCTACACACTAGAGGACAAGACAAAATTTCCTGTTATTCAACGGACTGTCAGAGGAGACAATAATTATTACCACGCTACACACTAGAGGACAAGACAAAATTTCCTGCTATTCAACGGACTGTCAGAAAAGACAATAATTATTACTACGCTACAGAGTGGCAGACAAGACAAAATTTCCTGCTATTCAACAGACGGTCAGAAAAGACAATAATTATTACTACGTTACAGAGTGGCAGATAAGACAAAATTTCCTGCTAATCAACGGACTGTCAGAAAAGACAATAATTATTACCATGCTACACAGTAGAGGACAAGAGAGAATTTACTACTATTCAACGGACTGTCAGAAAAGACAATAATTATTACTACGCTACAGACTGGCAGTCAAGACAAAATTTCCTGCTATTCAACGGACTGTCAGAAAAGACAATAATTATTACTACGCTACAGACTGGCAGACAAGACTAAATTTCCTGCTATTGAACGGACTGTCAGAAAAGACAATAATTTTTACTACGCTACAGAGTGGCAGAGAAGACAAAATTTCCTGCTATTCAACAGACTGTAAGAAAAGGCAATAATTATTACTACGCTACAGAGTGGCAGATAAGACAAAATTTCCTGTTATTCAACGGTCTGTCAGAAAAGACAATAATTATTACCACGCTACACACTAGAGGACAAGACAAAATTTCCTGTTATTCAACGGACTGTCAGAAAAGACAATAATTATTACCACGCTACCCACTAGAGGACAAGACAAAATTTCTTGTTATTCAACGGACTCTCAGAAAAGACAATAATTATTACCACACTAATCACTAGAGGACAAGACAAAATTTCCTGTTATTCAACGGACTGTCAGAAAAGACAGTAATTATTACTACTCTACAGACTGGCAGACAAGACTAAATTTCCTTCTATTCAACGGACTGTCAGAAAAGACAATAATTATTACTACGCTACACACTAGAGGACAAGACTAAATTTCCTGCTTTTCAACGGATTGTCAGAAAAGACAATAATTATTACTACTCTACAGTCTGACTGACAAGACTAAATTTCCTTCTATTCAACGGACTGTCAGAAAAGAAAATAATTATTACTACTCTACAGACTGACAGACAAGATAAAATTTCCTGCTATTCAACGGACTGTCAGAAAAGACAATAATTATTACTACGCTACAGAATGGCAGACAAGACAAAATATCCTGCTATTCAACGGACTGTCAAAAAAGACAATAATTATTACTACGCTACACACTAGAGGACAAGGCTAAGTTTCCTGCTTTTCAACGGACTGTCAGAAAGACAATAATTATTACTACGCTACAGACTGGCAGACAAGACAAAATTTCCTGCTTTTCAACGGATTGTCAGAAAAGACAATAATTATTACTCCTCTACAGACTGACAGACAAGACTAAATTTCCTTCTATTCAACGGACTGTCAGAAAAGAAAATAATTATTACTACTCTACAGACTGACAGACAAGATAAAATTTCCTGCTATTCAACGGCCTGTCAGAAAAGACAATAATTATTACTACGCTACAGAGTGGCAGACAAGACAAAATTTCTTGCTATTCAACGGACTGTCAGAAAAGACAATAATTATTACCACGCTACACACTAGAGGACAAGACAAAATTTCCTGCTATTCAACGGACTGTCAGAAAAGACAAGAATTATTACCACGCTACACACTAGAGGACAAGACAAAATTTCTTGCTATTCAACGGACTGTCAGAAAAGACAATAATTATTACTACGCTACACACTAGAGGACAAGACAAAATTTCCTGCTATTCAACGGACTGTCAGAAAAGACAATAATTATTACCACGCTACACACTAGAGGACAAGACAAAATTTCCTGCTATTCAACGGACTGTCAGAAAAGACAATAATTATTACTACGCTACAGACTGGCAGACAAGACAAAATTTCCTGCTATTCAAGGGATTGTCAGAAAAGGCAATAATTATTACTACGCTACACACTACAGAACAAGACAAAATTTCCTGCTATTCAACGGACTGTCAGAAAAGACAATAATTATTACTACGCTACAGACTGACAGACAAGACAAAATTTCCTGCTATTCAACGGATTTTCAGAAAAGGCAATAATTATTACTACGCTACACACTACAGAACAAGACAAAATTTCCTGCTATTCAACGGACTGTCAGAAAAGACAATAATTATTACTACGCTACAGACTGACAGAGAAGACAAAATTTCCTGCTATGCAACGGACTGTCAGAAAAGACAATAATTATTACCAACCTACACACTAAAGGACAAGACCAAATTTCCTGTTATTCAACGGTCTGTCAGAAAAGACAATAATTATTACTACGCTACACACTATAGGACAAGACAAAATTTCCTGCTATTCAACGGACTGTCAGAAAAGACAATAATTATTACTACCCCACAGAATGCCAGACAAGACAAAATTTCCTGCTATTCAACGGACTGTCAGAAAAGACAATAATTATTACTACGCTACAGACTTACAGACAAGACAAAATTTCCTGCAATCAACGGACTGTCAGAAAATACAATAATTGTTACTACTCTACACACTAGAGGACAAGACAAAATTTGCTGCTATTCAAGGGACTGACAGAAAAGAAAATAATTATTAATACTCTACAGACTGGCAGACAAAACAAAATTTCCTGCTATTCACTGGACTGTCAGAAAAGACAATAATTATTACGACGCTACAGACTGACAGACAAAACAAAATTTCCTGCAATCAACGGACTGTCAGAAAATACAATAATTATTACTACTGTACACACTAGAGGACAAGACAAAATTTCCTGCTATTCAACGGACTGTCAGAAAAGACAATAATTCTTACTACTCTACAGACTGGCAGACAAAACAAAATTTCCTGCTATTCACCGGACTGTCAGAAAAGGCAATAATTATTACGACGCTACAGACTGACAGACAAGACTAAATTTCCTTCTATTCAACGGACTGTCAGAAAAGACAATAATTATTACTACGATACAGACTGACAGACAAGACTAAATTTTCTTCTATTCAACAGACTGTCAGAAAAGACAATAATTATTATTGTTCTACATACTGGCAGACAAGACTAAACTTCTTGCTATTCAACGGACTGTCAGAAAAGACAATAATTATTACTACGCTAGTGAATGCCAGACAAGACAAAATTTTCTGCTATTCAACGGACTGTCAGAAAAGACAATAATTATTACTACGTTACACACTATAGGACAAGACAAAATTTCCTGCTATTACTGTCAGAAAAGACAATAATTATTACTACGCTACAGACTGACAGACAAGACAAAATTTCCTGCTATTCAACGGACTGTCAGAAAATACAATAATTATGACTACTCTACACACTAGAGGACAAGACAAAATTTCATGCTATTCAATTGACTGTCAGAAAAGGCAATAATAATTACTACGCTACAGAGTGGCAGATAAGACAAAATTTCCTGTTATTCAACGGACTGTCAGAAAAGACAATAATTATTACCACGCTACACACTAGAGGACCATAAAAAATTTCCTGCTATTCAACAGACTGTCAGAAAAGACAATAATTATTACCACGCTACACACTAGAGGACAAGACAAAATTTCCTGTTATTCAACGAACTGTCAGAAAAGACAATAATTATTACCACGCTACACACTAGAGGACAAGAAAAAATTTCCTGTTATTCAACGGACTGTCAGAAAAGACAATAATTATTACTACGCTACAAACTGGCAGACAAGACAAAATTTCCTGTTATTCAACGGACTGTCAGAAAAGACAATAATTTTTACTACGCTACACACTGGAGGACAAAACAAAATTACCTGCTATTCAACGGACTGTCAGAAAAGACAATAATTATTACTACGCTACAGAGTGGCAGACAAGACTAAATTTCCTGCTATTCAACGGACTGTCAGAAAAGACAATAATTATTACTACGCTACAGACTGGCAGACAAGACAAAATTTCCTGCTATTCAAGGGATTGTCAGAAAAGGCAATAATTATTACTACGCTACACACTACAGAACAAGACAAAATTTCCTGCTATTCAACGGACTGTCAGAAAAGACAATAATTATTACTACGCTACAGACTGACAGACAAGACAAAATTTCCTGCTATTCAACGGATTTTCAGAAAAGGCAATAATTATTACTACGCTACACACTACAGAACAAGACAAAATTTCCTGCTATTCAACGGACTGTCAGAAAAGACAATAATTATTACTACGCTACAGACTGACAGAGAAGACAAAATTTCCTGCTATGCAACGGACTGTCAGAAAAGACAATAATTATTACCAACCTACACACTAAAGGACAAGACCAAATTTCCTGTTATTCAACGGTCTGTCAGAAAAGACAATAATTATTACTACGCTACACACTATAGGACAAGACAAAATTTCCTGCTATTCAACGGACTGTCAGAAAAGACAATAATTATTACTACCCCACAGAATGCCAGACAAGACAAAATTTCCTGCTATTCAACGGACTGTCAGAAAAGACAATAATTATTACTACGCTACAGACTTACAGACAAGACAAAATTTCCTGCAATCAACGGACTGTCAGAAAATACAATAATTGTTACTACTCTACACACTAGAGGACAAGACAAAATTTGCTGCTATTCAAGGGACTGACAGAAAAGAAAATAATTATTAATACTCTACAGACTGGCAGACAAAACAAAATTTCCTGCTATTCACTGGACTGTCAGAAAAGACAATAATTATTACGACGCTACAGACTGACAGACAAAACAAAATTTCCTGCAATCAACGGACTGTCAGAAAATATAATAATTATTACTACTGTACACACTAGAGGAAAAGACAAAATTTCCTGCTATTCAACGGACTGTCAGAAAAGACAATAATTATTACTACTCTACAGACTGGCAGACAAAACAAAATTTCCTGCTATTCACCGGACTGTCAGAAAAGGCAATAATTATTACGACGCTACAGACTGACAGACAAGACTAAATTTCCTTCTATTCAACGGACTGTCAGAAAAGACAATAATTATTACTACGATACAGACTGACAGACAAGACTAAATTTTCTTCTATTCAACAGACTGTCAGAAAAGACAATAATTATTATTGTTCTACATACTGGCAGACAAGACTAAACTTCTTGCTATTCAACGGACTGTCAGAAAAGACAATAATTATTACTACGCTAGAGAATGCCAGACAAGACAAAATTTTCTGCTATTCAACGGACTGTCAGAAAAGACAATAATTATTACTACGTTACACACTATAGGACAAGACAAAATTTCCTGCTATTACTGTCAGAAAAGACAATAATTATTACTACGCTACAGACTGACAGACAAGACAAAATTTCCTGCTATTCAACGGACTGTCAGAAAATACAATAATTATGACTACTCTACACACTAGAGGACAAGACAAAATTTCATGCTATTCAATTGACTGTCAGAAAAGGCAATAATTATTACTACGCTACAGAGTGGCAGATAAGACAAAATTTCCTGTTATTCAACGGACTGTCAGAAAAGACAATAATTATTACCACGCTACACACTAGAGGACCATAAAAAATTTCCTGCTATTCAACAGACTGTCAGAAAAGACAATAATTATTACCACGCTACACACTAGAGGACAAGACAAAATTTCCTGTTATTCAACGGACTGTCAGAAAAGACAATAATTATTACCACGCTACACACTAGAGGACAAGAAAAAATTTCCTGTTATTCAACGGACTGTCAGAAAAGACAATAATTATTACTACGCTACAAACTGGCAGACAAGACAAAATTTCCTGTTATTCAACGGACTGTCAGAAAAGACAATAATTTTTACTACGCTACACACTGGAGGACAAAACAAAATTACCTGCTATTCAACGGACTGTCAGAAAAGACAATAATTATTACTACGCTACAGAGTGGCAGACAAGACAAAATTTCCTGTTATTCAACGGCCTGTCAGAAAAGACAATAATTATTACCACGCTACACACTAGAGGACAAGACAAAATTTCCTGCTATTCAATTGACTGTCAGAAAAGGCAATAATTATTACTACGGTACAGAGTGGCAAATAAGACAAAATTTCCTGTTATTCAACGGACTGTCAGAAAAGACAATAATTATTGCCACGCTACACACTAGAGGAGAAGACAAAATTTCCTGTTATTCAACGGACTGTCAGAGGAGACAATAATTATTACCACGCTACACACTAGAGGACAAGACAAAATTTCCTGCTATTCAACGGACTGTCAGAAAAGACAATAATTATTACTACGCTACAGAGTGGCAGACAAGACAAAATTTCCTGCTATTCAACAGACGGTCAGAAAAGACAATAATTATTACTACGTTACAGAGTGGCAGATAAGACAAAATTTCCTGCTAATCAACGGACTGTCAGAAAAGACAATAATTATTACCATGCTACACAGTAGAGGACAAGAGAGAATTTACTACTATTCAACGGACTGTCAGAAAAGACAATAATTATTACTACGCTACAGACTGGCAGTCAAGACAAAATTTCCTGCTATTCAACGGACTGTCAGAAAAGACAATAATTATTACTACGCTACAGACTGGCAGACAAGACTAAATTTCCTGCTATTGAACGGACTGTCAGAAAAGACAATAATTTTTACTACGCTACAGAGTGGCAGAGAAGACAAAATTTCCTGCTATTCAACAGACTGTAAGAAAAGGCAATAATTATTACTACGCTACAGAGTGGCAGATAAGACAAAATTTCCTGTTATTCAACGGTCTGTCAGAAAAGACAATAATTATTACCACGCTACACACTAGAGGACAAGACAAAATTTCCTGTTATTCAACGGACTGTCAGAAAAGACAATAATTATTACCACGCTACCCACTAGAGGACAAGACAAAATTTCTTGTTATTCAACGGACTGTCAGAAAAGAAAATAATTATTACCACGCTACACACTAGAGGACAAGACCAAATTTCCTGCTATTCAACGGACTGTCAGAAAAGACAATAATTATTACCACACTAATCACTAGAGGACAAGACAAAATTTCCTGTTATTCAACGGACTGTCAGAAAAGACAGTAATTATTACTACTCTACAGACTGGCAGACAAGACTAAATTTCCTTCTATTCAACGGACTGTCAGAAAAGACAATAATTATTACTACGCTACACACTAGAGGACAAGATTAAATTTCCTGCTTTTCAACGGACTGTCAGAAAAGACAATAATTATTACTACGCTACAGAGTGGCAGACAAGAAAAAATTTCCTGTTATTCAACAGACTGTCAGAAAAGACAGTAATTATTACAACTCTACAGAGTGGCAGAAAAGACTAAATTTCCTTCTATTCAACGGACTGTCAGAAAAGACAATAATTATTACCACGCTACACACTAGAGGACAAGACCAAATTTCCTGCTATTCAACGGACTGTCAGAAAAGACAATAATTATTACCACACTAATCACTAGAGGACAAGACAAAATTTCCTGTTATTCAACGGACTGTCAGAAAAGACAGTAATTATTACTACTCTACAGACTGGCAGACAAGACTAAATTTCCTTCTATTCAACGGACTGTCAGAAAAGACAATAATTATTACTACGCTACACACTAGAGGACAAGACTAAATTTCCTGCTTTTCAACGGATTGTCAGAAAAGACAATAATTATTACTACTCTACAGTCTGACAGACAAGACTAAATTTCCTTCTATTCAACGGACTGTCAGAAAAGAAAATAATTATTACTACTCTACAGACTGACAGACAAGATAAAATTTCCTGCTATTCAACGGACTTTCAGAAAAGACAATAATTATTACTACGCTACAGAATGGCAGACAAGACAAAATTTCCTGCTATTCAACGGACTGTCAAAAAAGACAATAATTATTACTACGCTACACACTAGAGGACAAGGCTAAGTTTCCTGCTTTTCAACGGACTGTCAGAAAAGACAATAATTATTACTACGCTACAGACTGGCAGACAAGACAAAATTTCCTGCTATTCAACGGATTGTCAGAAAAGACAATAATTATTACTCCTCTACAGACTGACAGACAAGACTAAATTTCCTTCTATTCAACGGACTGTCAGAAAAGAAAATAATTATTACTACTCTACAGACTGACAGACAAGATAAAATTTCCTGCTATTCAACGGCCTGTCAGAAAAGACAATAATTATTACTACGCTACAGAGTGGCAGACAAGACAAAATTTCTTGCTATTCAACGGACTGTCAGAAAAGACAATAATTATTACCACGCTACACACTAGAGGACAAGACAAAATTTCCTGCTATTCAACGGACTGTCAGAAAAGACAAGAATTATTACCACGCTACACACTAGAGGACAAGACAAAATTTCTTGCTATTCAACGGACTGTCAGAAAAGACAATAATTATTACTACGCTACACACTAGAGGACAAGACAAAATTTCCTGCTATTCAACGGACTGTCAGAAAAGACAATAATTATTACCACGCTACACACTAGAGGACAAGACAAAATTTCCTGCTATTCAACGGACTGTCAGAAAAGACAATAATTATTACTACGCTACAGAGTGGCAGACAAGACAAAATTTCCTGCTATTCAACGGACTGTCAGAAAACACAATAATTATTACCACGCTACACCCTAGAGGACAAGACAAAATTTCCTGCTATTCAACGGACTGTCAGAAAAGACAATAATTATTACCACGCTACACACTAGAGGACAAGACAAAATTTCTTGCTATTCAACGGACTGTCAGAAAAGACAATAATTTTTACTACGCTACACACTAGAGGACAAGACAAAATTTCCTGCTATTCAACGGACTGTCAGAAAAGACAATAATTATTACCACGCTACACACTAGAGGACAAGACAAAATTTCCTGCTATTCAACGGACTGTCAGAAAAGACTATAATTATTACTACGCTACAGAGTGGCAGACAAGACAAAATTTCCTGCTATTCAACGGACTGTCAGAAAAGACAATAATTATTACCACGCTACACACTAGAGGACAAGACAAAATTTCTTGCTATTCAACGGACTGTCAGAAAAGACAATAATTATTACTACGCTACACACTAGAGGACAAGACAAAATTTCCTTCTATTCAACGGACTGTCAGAAAAGACAATAATTATTACTACGCTACACACTAGAGGACAAGACAAAATTTCCTGTTATTCAACGGACTGTCAGAAAAGACAATAATTATTACCACGCTACACACTAGAGGACAAGACAAAATTTCCTGCTATTCAACGGACTCTCAGAAAAGACAATAATTATTACTACGCTACGGACTGACAGACAAGACAAAATTTCCTGCTATTCACCGGACTGTCAAAAAAGACAATAAT
This sequence comes from Ascarosepion bandense, assembly GCA_037127315.1. Lineage (NCBI taxonomy): Eukaryota > Metazoa > Mollusca > Cephalopoda > Sepiida > Sepiidae > Ascarosepion > Ascarosepion bandense. The sequence goes on from JBBBDQ010000394.1 coordinate 604,483, forward strand.
TATTACTACGCTACACACTAGAGGACAAGGCTAAGTTTCCTGCTTTTCAACGGACTGTCAGAAAAGACAATAATTATTACTACGCTACAGACTGGCAGACAAGACAAAATTTCCTGCTATTCAACGGATTGTCAGAAAAGACAATAATTATTACTCCTCTACAGACTGACAGACAAGACTAAATTTCCTTCTATTCAACGGACTGTCAGAAAAGAAAATAATTATTACTACTCTACAGACTGACAGACAAGATAAAATTTCCTGCTATTCAACGGCCTGTCAGAAAAGACAATAATTATTACTACGCTACAGAGTGGCAGACAAGACAAAATTTCTTGCTATTCAACGGACTGTCAGAAAAGACAATAATTATTACCACGCTACACACTAGAGGACAAGACAAAATTTCCTGCTATTCAACGGACTCTCAGAAAAGACAATAATTATTACCACGCTACAAACTAGAGGACAAGACAAAATTTCCTGCTATTCAACGGACTCTCAGAAAAGACAATAATTATTACTACGCTAAGGACTGACAGACAAGACAAAATTTCCTGCTATTCACCGGACTGTCAAAAAAGACAATAATTATTACTACGCTACACACTAGAGGACAAGGCTAAGTTTCCTGCTTTTCAACGGACTGTCAGAAAAGACAATAATTATTACCACGCTACAGACTGGCAGACAAGACAAAATTTCCTGCTATTCAACGGATTGTCAGAAAAGACAATAATTATTACTCCTCTACAGACTGACAGACAAGACTAAACTTCCTTCTATTCAACGGACTGTCAGAAAAGAAAATAATTATTACTACTCTACAGACTGACAGACAAGATAAAATTTCCTGCTATTCAACGGCCTGTCAGAAAAGACAATAATTATTACTACGCTACAGAGTGGCAGACAAGACAAAATTTCTTGCTATTCAACGGACTGTCAGAAAAGACAATAATTATTACCACGCTACACACTAGAGGACAAGACAAAATTTCCTGCTATTCAACGGACTGTCAGAAAAGACAAGAATTATTACCACGCTACACACTAGAGGACAAGACAAAATTTCTTGTTATTCAACGGACTGTCAGAAAAGACAATAATTATTACTACGCTACACACTAGAGGACAAGACAAAATTTCCTGCTATTCAACGGACTGTCAGAAAAGACAATAATTATTACTACGCTACAGAGTGTCAGACAAGACAAAATTTCCTGCTATTCAACGGACTGTCAGAAAACACAATAATTATTACCACGCTACACACTAGAGGACAAGACAAAATTTCCTGCTATTCAACGGACTGTCAGAAAAGACAATAATTATTACCACGCTACACACTAGAGGACAAGACAAAATTTCTTGCTATTCAACGGACTGTCAGAAAAGACAATAATTTTTAATACGCTACACACTAGAGGACAAGACAAAATTTCCTGCTATTCAACGGACTGTCAGAAAAGACAATAATTATTACCACGCTACACACTAGAGGACAAGACAAAATTTCCTGCTATTCAACGGACTGTCAGAAAAGACTATAATTATTACTACGATACAGAGTGGCAGACAAGACAAAATTTCCTGCTATTCAACGGACTGTCAGAAAAGACAATAATTATTACCACGCTACACACTAGAGGACAAGACAAAATTTCTTGCTATTCAACGGACTGTCAGAAAAGACAATAATTATTACTACGCTACACACTAGAGGACAAGACAAAATTTCCTTCTATTCAACGGACTGTCAGAAAAGACAATAATTATTACTACGCTACACACTAGAGGACAAGACAAAATTTCCTGTTATTCAACGGACTGTCAGAAAAGACAATAATTATTACCACGCTACACACTAGAGGACAAGACAAAATTTCCTGCTATTCAACGGACTGTCAGAAAAGACAATAATTATTACCACGCTACACACTAGAGGACAAGACAAAATTTCCTGCTATGCAACGGACTGTCAGAAAAGACAATAATTATTACTACGCTACAGACTGGCAGTCAAGACTAAATTTCCTGCTATTCAACGGACTGTCAGAAAAGAAAATAATTATTACTACGCTACACACTAGAGGACAAGTCTAAATTTCCTGCTATTCAACGGACTGTCAGAAAAGGCAATAATTTTTACTACGCTACACACTGGAGGACAAGACAAAATTTCCTGCTATTCAACGGACTGTCAGAAAAGACAATAATTTTTGCTACGCTACACACTGGAGGACAAGACAAATTTCCTGCTATTCAACGCACTGTCAGAAAAGACAATAATTATTACTACGCTACAGACTGGCAGATAAGACCAAATTTCCTGTTATTCAACGGACTGTCAGAAAAGACAATAATTATTACTACGCTACAGACTGGCAGACAAGACTAAATTTCCCGCTATTCAACGGACTGTCAGAAAAGACAATAATTATTACTACGCTACACACTAGAGGACAAGACAAAATTTCCTGCTATTCAACGGACTGTCAGAAAAGAGAATAATTTCTACTACGCTACACACTAGAGGACAAGACAAAATTTCCTGCTATTCAACGGACTGTCAGAAAAGACAATAATTTTTACTACGCTACACACTAGAGGAGAAGACAAAATTTCCTGCTATGCAACGGACTGTCAGAAAAGACAAGAATTATTAATACTCTACAGACTGGCAGACAAGACTAAATTTCCTTCTATTCAACGGACTGTCAGAAAAGACAATAATTATTACTAATCTACAGACTGGCAGACAAGACAAAATTTCCTGCTTTTCAACGGACTGTCAGAAAAGACAATAATTATTACTACGCTACAGACTGTCAAGCAAGACAAAATTTCCTACTATTCAACGGACTGTCAGAAAAGACAATAATTATTACTACGCTACGGACTGACAGACAAGACAAAATTTCCTGCTTTTCACCGGACTCTCAGAAAGACAATAATTATTACTACGCTACACACTAGAGTTCAAGGCTAAGTTTCCTGCTTTTCAACGGACTGTCAGAAAAGACAATAATTATTACTACGCTACAGACTGGCAGACAAGACAAAATTTCCTGCTATTCAACGGATTGTCAGAAAAGACAATAATTATTACTCCTCTACAGACTGACAGACAAGACTAAATTTCCTTCTATTCAACGGACTGTCAGAAAAGAAAATAATTATTACTACTCTACAGACTGACAGACAAGATAAAGTTTCCTGCTATTCAACGGCCTGTCAGAAAAGACAATAATTATTACTACTCTACAGAGTGGCAGACAAGACAAAATTTCCTGCTATTCAACGGACTGTCAGAAAAGACAATAATTATTACCACGCTACACACTAGATGACAAGACAAAATTTCCTGCTATTCAACGGACTGTCAGAAAAGACAATAATTATTACTACGCTACACACTAGAGGACAAGACAAAATTTCCTGCTATTCAACGGACTGTCAGAAAAGACAATAATTATTACCAAGCTACACACTAGAGGACAAGACAAAATTTCCTGCTATTCAACGGACTGTCAGAAAAGACAATAATTATTACTACGCTACAGAGTGGCAGACAAGACAAAATTTCCTGCTATTCAACGGACTGTCAGAAAACACAATAATTATTACCACGCTACACACTAGAGGACAAGACACAATTTCCTGCTATTCAACGGACTGTCAGAAAAGACAATAATTATTACCACGCTACACACTAGAGGACAAGACAAAATTTCCTGCTGTTCAACGGACTGTCAGAAAAGACAATAATTATTACTACGCTACAGAGTGGCAGACAAGACAAAATTTCCTGCTATTCAACGGTCTGTCAGAAAACACAATAATTATTACCACGCTACACACTAGAGGACAAGACACAATTTCCTGCTATTCAACGGACTGTCAGAAAAGACAATAATTATTACCACGCTACACACTAGAGGACAAGACAAAATTTCCTGCTATTCAACGGACTGTCAGAAAAGACAATAATTATTACTACGCTACAGAGTGGCAGACAAGACAAAATTTCCTGCTATTCAACGGCCTGTCAGAAAAAACAATAATTATTACCACGCTACACACTAGAGGACAAGACAAAATTTCCTGCTATTCAACGGACTGTCAGAAAAGACAATAATTATTACCACGCTACCCACTAGAGGACAAGACAAAATTTCCTGCTATTCAACGGACTGTCAGAAAAGACAATAATTATTACCATGCTACACACTAGAGGACAAGACAAAATTTCTTGCTATTCAACGGACTGTCAGAAAAGACAATAATTATTACTACGCTACACACTAGAGGACAAGACAAAATTTCCTTCTATTCAACGGACTGTCAGAAAAGTCAATAATTATTACTACGCTACACACTAGAGGACAAGACAAAATTTCCTGTTATTCAACGGACTGTCAGAAAAGACAATAATTATTACTACGCTACACACTAGAGGACAAGACAAAATTTCCTTCTATTCAACGGACTGTCAGAAAAGACAATAATTATTATCACGCTACACACTAGAGGACAAGTCAAAATTTCCTGTTATTCAACGGACTGTCAGAAAAGACAATAATTATTACTACGCTACACACTAGAGGACAAGACAAAATTTCTTGCTATTCAACGGACTGTCAGAAAAGAAAATAATTATTACTACGCTACACACGAGAGGACAAGACAAAATTTCCTGTTATTCAATGGACTCTCAGAAAAGACAATAATTATTACCACGCTACACACTAGAGGACAAGACAAAATTTCTTGCTATTCAACGGGCTGTCAGAAAAGACAATAATTATTACTACGCTACACACTAGAGTACAAGACAAAATTTCCTTCTATTCAAAGGACTGTCAGAAAAGACAATAATTATTACTACGCTACACACTAGAGGACAAGACAAAATTTCCTGTTATTCAACGGACTGTCAGAAAAGACAATAATTATTACCACGCTGCACACTAGAGGACAAGACAAAATTTCCTGCTATTCAACGGACTGTCAGAAAAGACAATAATTATTACTACGCTACAGACTGGCAGACAAGTTAAAATTTCCTGCTATGCAACGGACTGTCAGAAAAGACAATAATTATTACTACGCTACAGCCTGGCAGTCAAGACTAAATTTCCTGCTATTCAACGGACTGTCATAAAAGACAATAATTATTACTACGCTACAGACTGGCAGACAAAACTAAATTTCCTGCTATTCAACGGACTGTCAGAAAAGACAATAATTTTTACTACGCTACACACTAGAGGACAAGTCTAAATTTCCTGCTATTCAACGGTCTGTCAGAAAAGGCAATAATTATTACTACGCTACACAGTGGAGGACAAGACAAAATTTCCTGCTATTCAACGCACTGTCAGAAAAGACAATAATTTTTGCTACGCTACACACTGGAGGACAAGACATATTTCCTGCTATTCAACGGACTGTCAGAAAAGACAATAATTATTACTACGCTACAGACTGGCAGATAAGACAAAATTTCCTGTTATTCATCGGGCTGTCAGAAAAGACAATAATTATTACTACTCTACAGAATGGCAGACAAAACAAAATTTCCTGCTATTCACCGGACTGTCAGAAAAGACAATAATTATTACCACGCTACACACTGGAGGACAAGACAAAATTTCCTGCTATTCAACGGACTGTCAGAAAAGACAATAATTATTACTACGCTACACACTAGAGGACAAGACAAAATTTCCTTCTATTCAACGGACTGTCAGAAAAGACAATAATTATTACCACGCTACACACTAGAGGACAAGACAAAATTTCCTGCTATTCAACGGACTGTCAGAAAAGACAATAATTATTACTACGCTACAGACTGGCAGACAAGTCAAAATTTCCTGCTATGCAACGGACTGTCAGAAAAGACAATAATTATGACTACGCTACAGACTGGCAGTCAAGACTAAATTTCCTGCTATTCAACGGATTGTCAGAAAAGACAATAATTATTACTACGCTACAGACTGGCAGACAAAACTAAATTTCCTGCTATTCAACGGACTGTCAGAAAAGACAATAATTTTTACTACGCTACACACTAGAGGACAAGTCTAAATTTCCTGCTATTCAACGGACTGTCAGAAAAGGCAATAATTTTTACTACGCTACACACTGGAGGACAATACAAAATTTCCTGCTATTCAACGCACTGTCAGAAAAGACAATAATTTTTGCTACGCTACTCACTGGAGGACAAGACAAATTTCCTGCTATTCAACGGACTGTCAGAAAAGAAAATAATTATTACAACGCTACAGGCTGGCAGATAAGTCAAAATTTCCTGTTATTCATCGGACTGTCAGAAAAGACAATAATTATTACTACTCTACAGACTGGCAGACAAACCAAAATTTCCTGCTATTCACCGGACTGTCAGAAAAGACAATAATTATTACCACGCTACACACTGGAGGTCAAGACAAAATTTCCTGCTATTCAACGGACTGTCAGAAAAGACAATAATTATTACTACGCTACAGACTGGCAGACAAGACTAAATTTCCTGCTATTCAACGGACTGTCAGAAAAGACAATAATTTTTACTACGCTACACACTAGAGGACAAGACAAAATTTCCTCCTATTCAACGGACTGTCAGAAAAGACAATAATTTCTACTACGCTACACACTAGAGGACAAGACAAAATTTCCTGCTATTCAACGGACTGTCAGAAAAGACAATAATTTTTACTACGCTACACACTAGAGGACAAGACAAAATTTCCTGCTATGCAACGGACTGTCAGAAAAGACAATAATTATTAATATTCTACAGACTGGCAGACAAGACTAAATTTCCTTCTATTCAACGGACTGTCAGAAAAGACAATAATTATTACTACTCTACAGACTGGCAGACAAGACAAAATTTCCTGCTATTCAACGGACTGTCAGAAAAGACAATAATTTTTACTACGCTACACACTAGAGGACAAGTCTAAATTTCCTGCTATTCAACGGACTGTCAGAAAAGGCAATAATTTTTACTACGCTACACAGTGGAGGACAAGACAAAATTTCCTGCTATTCAACGCACTGTCAGAAAAGACAATAATTTTTGCTACGCTACACACTGGAGGACAAGACAAATTTCCTGCTATTCAACGGACTGTCAGAAAAGACAATAATTATTACTACGCTACAGACTGGCAGATAAGACAAAATTTCCTGTTATTCATCGGACTGTCAGAAAAGACAATAATTATTACCACGCTGCACACTAGAGGACAAGACAAAATTTCCTGCTATTCAACGGACTGTCAGAAAAGACAATAATTATTACTACGCTACAGACTGGCAGACAAGTTAAAATTTCCTGCTATGCAACGGACTGTCAGAAAAGACAATAATTATTACTACGCTACAGCCTGGCAGTCAAGACTAAATTTCCTGCTATTCAACGGACTGTCAGAAAAGACAATAATTATTACTACGCTACAGACTGGCAGACAAAACTAAATTTCCTGCTATTCAACGGACTGTCAGAAAAGACAATAATTTTTACTACGCTACACACTAGAGGACAAGTCTAAATTTCCTGCTATTCAACGGTCTGTCAGAAAAGGCAATAATTTTTACTACGCTACACAGTGGAGGACAAGACAAAATTTCCTGCTATTCAACGGACTGTCAGAAAAGACAATAATTTTTGCTACGCTACACACTGGAGGACAAGACAAATTTCCTGCTATTCAACGGACTGTCAGAAAAGACAATAATTATTACTACGCTACAGACTGGCAGATAAGACAAAATTTCCTGTTATTCATCGGACTGTCAGAAAAGACAATAATTATTACTACTCTACAGACTGGCAGACAAAACAAAATTTCCTGCTATTCACCGGACTGTCGGAAAAGACAATAATTATTACCACGCTACACACTGGAGGACAAGACAAAATTTCCTGCTATTCAACGGACTGTCAGAAAAGACAATAATTATTACTACGCTAAACACTAGAGGACAAGACAAAATTTCCTTCTATTCAACGGACTGTCAGAAAAGACAATAATTATTACCACGCTACACACTAGAGGACAAGACAAAATTTCCTTCTATTCAACGGACTGTCAGAAAAGACAATAATTATTACTACGCTACAGACTGGCAGACAAGTCAAAATTTCCTGCTATGCAACGGACTGTCAGAAAAGACAATAATTATTACTACGCTACAGACTGGCAGTCAAGACTAAATTTCCTGCTATTCAACGGATTGTCAGAAAAGACAATAATTATTACTACGCTACAGACTGGCAGACAAAACTAAATTTCCTGCTATTCAACGGACTGTCAGAAAAGACAATAATTTTTACTACGCTACACACTAGAGGACAAGTCTAAATTTCCTGCTATTCAACGGACTGTCAGAAAAGGCAATAATTTTTACTACGCTACACACTGGAGGACAATACAAAATTTCCTGCTATTCAACGCACTGTCAGAAAAGACAATAATTTTTGCTACGCTACACACTGGAGGACAAGACAAATTTCCTGCTATTCAACGGACTGTCAGAAAAGACAATAATTATTACAACGCTACAGGCTGGCAGATAAGTCAAAATTTCCTGTTATTCATCGGACTGTCAGAAAAGACAATAATTATTACTACTCTACAGACTAGCAGACAAACCAAAATTTCCTGCTATTCACCGGACTGTCAGAAAAGACAATAATTATTACCACGCTACACACTGGAGGTCAAGACAAAATTTCCTGCTATTCAACGGACTGTCAGAAAAGACAATAATTATTACTACGCTACAGACTGGCAGACAAGACTAAATTTCCTGCTATTCAACGGACTGTCAGAAAAGACAATAATTTTTACTACGCTACACACTAGAGGACAAGACAAAATTTCCTCCTATTCAACGGACTGTCAGAAAAGACAATAATTTCTACTACGCTACACACTAGAGGACAAGACAAAATTTCCTGCTATTCAACGGACTGTCAGAAAAGACAATAATTTTTACTACGCTACACACTAGAGGACAAGACAAAATTTCCTGCTATGCAACGGACTGTCAGAAAAGACAATAATTATTAATACTCTACAGACTGGCAGACAAGACTAAATTTCCTTCTATTCAACGGACTGTCAGAAAAGACAATAATTATTACTACTCTACAGACTGGCAGACAAGACAAAATTTCCTGCTATTCAACGGACTGTCAGAAAAGACAATAATTTTTACTACGCTACACACTAGAGGACAAGTCTAAATTTCCTGCTATTCAACGGACTGTCAGAAAAGGCAATAATTTTTACTACGCTACACAGTGGAGGACAAGACAAAATTTCCTGCTATTCAACGCACTTTCAGAAAAGACAATAATTTTTGCTACGCTACACACTGGAGGACAAGACAAATTTCCTGCTATTCAACGGACTGTCAGAAAAGACAATAATTATTACTACGCTACAGACTGGCAGATAAGACAAAATTTCCTGTTATTCATCGGACTGTCAGAAAAGACAATAATTATTACTACTCTACAGACTGGCAGACAAAACAAAATTTCCTGCTATTCACCGGACTGTCAGAAAAGACAATAATTATTAACACGCTACAAACTGGAGGAAAAGACAGAATTTCCTGCTATTCAACGGACTGTCAGAAAAGACAATAATTTTTACTACGCTACACACTAGAGGACAAGACAAAATTTCCTGCTATGCAACGGACTGTCAGAAAAGACAATAATTATTAATACTCTACAGACTGGCAGACAAGACTAAATTTCCTTCTATTCAACGGACTGTCAGAAAAGACAATAATTATTACTACACTACAGACTGGCAGACAAGACAAAATTTCCTGCTATTCAACGGACTGTCAGAAAAGACAATAATTTTTACTACGCTACACACTAGAGGACAAGTCTAAATTTCCTGCTATTCAACGGACTGTCAGAAAAGGCAATAATTTTTACTACGCTACACAGTGGAGGACAAGACAAAATTTCCTGCTATTCAACGCACTGTCAGAAAAGACAATAATTTTTGCTACGCTACACACTGGAGGAGAAGACAAATTTCCTGCTATTCAACGGACTGTCAGAAAAGACAATAATTATTACTACGCTACAGACTGGCAGATAAGACAAAATTTCCTGTTATTCATCGGACTGTCAGAAAAGACAATAATTATTACTACTCTACAGACTGGCAGACAAAACAAAATTTCCTGCTATTCACCGGACTGTCAGAAAAGACAATAATTATTACCAGGCTACACACTGGAGGACAAGACAAAATTTCCTGCTATTCAACGGACTGTCAGAAAAGACAATAATTATTACTACGCTACACACTAGAGGACAAGACAAAATTTCCTTCTATTCAACGGACAATCAGAAAAGACAATAATTATTACCACGCTTCACACTAGAGGACAAGACAAAATTTCCTGCTATTCAACGGACTGTCAGAAAAGACAATAATTATTACTACGCTACAGACTGGCAGACAAGTCAAAATTTCCTGCTATGCAACGGACTGTCAGAAAAGAAAATAATTATTACTACTACAGGCTAACAGTCAAGACTAATTTCACCATGCTATTCAACGGACTGTCAGAAAAGACAATAATTATTACTACGCTACAGACTGGCAGACAAAACTAAATTTCCTGCTATTCAACGGACTGTCAGAAAAGACAATAATTTTTTACTACGCCACACTATAGCAAGGACAAATTAAGACACTGCTGTCAACAGGACTGTCAGAAAAAGGCAATAATTTTTACTGCTTTACACTGGAGGACAAGACAAAATTTCCTGCTATTCAACGCACTGTCAGAAAAGACAATAATTTTTGCTACGCTACACTAGAGGACAAGGCAAATTTCCTGCTGTTAACGGAATGTCGAAAAAGACAATAATTTTTACTACGCTACACATAGAGGACAAGACAAAATTTCCTGCTATGCGGACTGTCAGAAAGAACAATAATTATTAATACTCTACAGACTGGCAGACAAGACTAAATTTCCTTCTATTCAACGGACTGTCAGAAAGACAATAATTACTATACAGACCCCAGCGTCAGACAAAATTTCCTGCTATTCAACGGACTGTCAAGAAAGACAACTAATTTTTACTACTTCTACACTAGAGGACAAGTCTAAATTTCCTGCTATTCAACGGACTATTGTCCAGAAAAGGCAATAATTTTACTACTTCTACAAAGTGGAGGGTCGAACAAAATTTCCTGCTGTGGCACTGTCAAGAAAAGACAATAATTTTTGCTACACTTTGCTGGAGGATACAAGACAAATTCACTATTCAACGGACTGTCAGAAAAGACAATAATTATTACAACATACAGACTGGCAGATAAGTCAAAATTTCCTGTTATTCATCGTTCATCGAAAAGACAATAATTATTATACTCTACAGACTGGCAGACAAACCAAATTTCCTGCTATTCACGGACTGTCAGAAAGACAATGGTATTACACGCTACACTTTTGGAGGACAAGACAAAGATACCTGCTATTCAACGGACTGTGAAAAGACAATAATTATTACCATACACACTAGAGGACAAGACAAATTTCCTTCTATTCAACGGACAGTCAGAAAAGACAATAATTATTACCACGCTTCACACTGAGGACAAGACAAAATTTCCTGCTATTCACGGACTGTCAAAGGAAAAGGCCAATAGTGTCACACCACGCTACAGACTGGCAGACAAGTCAAAAATTTCCTGCTATGCAACGGACTGTCAGAAAGATAATAGTGTTACGCTACAGACAGCAAGTCAAGACTAAAAAAATTTCCTGCTATTCAACGGACTGTCAGAAAAGACAATAATTATTACTACGCTACAGAATGGCAGACAAAACTAAATTTCCTGCTATTCAACGGACTGTCAGAAAAGACAATAATTTTTACTACATACACTAGAGGACAAGTCTAATTTCCTGCTATTCAACGGACTGTCTCAGAAAAAGCAATAATTTTACTACGCTACACACTGGAGGACAAGACAAATTTCCTGCTATTCAACGCACTGTCAAGAAAGACAATAATTTTGCTGCTACACACTAGAGGACAAATAAAAAATTTCCTTACTATTCAACGGACTGTCAGAAAAGACAATAATTTTTACTACGCTACACACTAAGAGGACAAGACAAAATTTCTGCTATGCAACGGACTGTCAGAAAAGACAATAATTATTAATACTCTACAGACTGGCAGACAAGACTAAATTTCCTTCTATTCAACGGACTGTCAGAAAAGACAATAATTATTACTACTCTACAGACTGGCAGACAAGACAAAATTTCCTGCTATTCAAAGGACTGTCAGAAAAGACAATAATTTTTACTACGCTACACACTAGAGGACAAGTCTAAATTTCCTGCTATTCAACGGACTGTCAGAAAAGGCAATAATTTTTACTACGCTACACAGTGGAGGACAAGACAAAATTTCCTGCTATTCAACGCACTGTCAGAAAAGACAATAATTTTTGCTACGCTACACACTGGAGGAGAAGACAAATTTCCTGCTATTCAACGGACTGTCAGAAAAGACAATAATTATTACTACGCTACAGACTGGCAGATAAGACAAAATTTCCTGTTATTCATCGGACTGTCAGAAAAGACAATAATTATTACTACTCTACAGACTGGCAGACAAAACAAAATTTCCTGCTATTCACTGGACTGTCAGAAAAGACAATAATTATTACCACGCTACACACTGGAGGACAAGACAAAATTTCCTGCTATTCAACGGACTGTCAGAAAAGACAATAATTATTACTACGCTACACACTAGAGGACAAGACAAAATTTCCTTCTATTCAACGGACAGTCAGAAAAGACAATAATTATTACCACGCTTCACACTAGAGGACAAGACAAAATTTCCTGCTATTCAACGGACTGTCAGAAAAGACAATAATTATTACTACGCTACAGACTGGCAGACAAGTCAAAATTTCCTGCTATGCAACGGACTGTCAGAAAAGAAAATAATTATTACTACGCTACAGACTGGCAGTCAAGACTAAATTTCCTGCTATTCAACGGACTGTCAGAAAAGACAATAATTATTACTACGCTACAGACTGGCAGACAAAACTAAATTTCCTGCTATTCAACGGACTGTCAGAAAAGACAATAATTTTTACTACGCTACACACTAGAGGACAAGTCTAAATTTCCTGCTATTAAACGGACTGTCAGAAAAGGCAATAATTTTTACTACGCTACACACTGGAGGACAAGACAAAATTTCCTGCTATTCAACGCACTGTCAGAAAAGACAATAATTTTTGCTACGCTACACACTAGAGGACAAGGCAAAATTTCCTGCTATTCAACGGAATGTCAGAAAAGACAATAATTTTTACTACGCTACACACTAGAGGACAAGACAAAATTTCCTGCTATGCAACGGACTGTCAGAAAAGACAATAATTATTAATACTCTACAGACTGGCAGACAAGACTAAATTTCCTTCTATTCAACGGACTGTCAGAAAAGACAATAATTATTACTACTCTACAGACTGGCAGACAAGACAAAATTTCCTGCTATTCAACGGACTGTCAGAAAAGACAATAATTTTTACTACGCTACACACTAGAGGACAAGTCTAAATTTCCTGCTATTCAACGGACTGTCAGAAAAGGCAATAATTTTTACTACGCTACACAGTGGAGGACAAGACAAAATTTCCTGCTATTCAACGCACTGTCAGAAAAGACAATAATTTTTGCTACGCTACACACTGGAGGACAAGACAAATTTCCTGCTATTCAACGGACTGTCAGAAAAGACAATAATTATTACAACGCTACAGACTGGCAGATAAGTCAAAATTTCCTGTTATTCATCGGACTGTCAGAAAAGACAATAATTATTACTACTCTACAGACTGGCAGACAAACCAAAATTTCCTGCTATTCACCGGACTGTCAGAAAAGACAATAATTATTACCACGCTACACACTGGAGGACAAGACAAAATTTCCTGCTATTCAACGGACTGTCAGAAAAGACAATAATTATTACTACGCTACACACTAGAGGACAAGACAAAATTTCCTTCTATTCAACGGACAGTCAGAAAAGACAATAATTATTACCACGCTTCACACTAGAGGACAAGACAAAATTTCCTGCTATTCACCGGACTGTCAGAAAAGACAATAATTATTACTACGCTACAGACTGGCAGACAAGTCAAAATTTCCTGCTATGCAACGGACTGTCAGAAAAGACAATAATTATTACTACGCTACAGACTGGCAGTCAAGACTAAATTTCCTGCTATTCAACGGACTGTCAGAAAAGACAATAATTATTACTACGCTACAGAATGGCAGACAAAACTAAATTTCCTGCTATTCAACGGACTGTCAGAAAAGACAATAATTTTTACTACGCTACACACTAGAGGACAAGTCTAAATTTCCTGCTATTCAACGGACTGTCAGAAAAAGCAATAATTTTTACTACGCTACACACTGGAGGACAAGACAAAATTTCCTGCTATTCAACGCACTGTCAGAAAAGACAATAATTTTTGCTACGCTACACACTAGAGGACAAGGCAAAATTTCCTGCTATTCAACGGACTGTCAGAAAAGACAATAATTTTTACTACGCTACACACTAGAGGACAAGACAAAATTTCCTGCTATGCAACGGACTGTCAGAAAAGACAATAATTATTAATACTCTACAGACTGGCAGACAAGACTAAATTTCCTTCTATTCAACGGACTGTCAGAAAAGACAATAATTATTACTACTCTACAGACTGGCAGACAAGACAAAATTTCCTGCTATTCAAAGGACTGTCAGAAAAGACAATAATTTTTACTACGCTACACACTAGAGGACAAGTCTAAATTTCCTGCTATTCAACGGACTGTCAGAAAAGGCAATAATTTTTACTACGCTACACAGTGGAGGACAAGACAAAATTTCCTGCTATTCAACGCACTGTCAGAAAAGACAATAATTTTTGCTACGCTACACACTGGAGGACAAGACAAATTTCCTGCTATTCAACGGACTGTCAGAAAAGACAATAATTATTACAACGCTACAGACTGGCAGATAAGTCAAAATTTCCTGTTATTCATCGGACTGTCAGAAAAGACAATAATTATTACTACTCTACAGACTGGCAGACAAACCAAAATTTCCTGCTATTCACCGGACTGTCAGAAAAGACAATAATTATTACCACGCTACACACTGGAGGACAAGACAAAATTTCCTGCTGTTCAACGGACTGTCAGAAAAGACAATAATTATTACTACGCTACAGACTGGCAGACAAAACTAAATTTCCTGCTATTCAACGGACTGTCAGAAAAGACAATAATTTTTACTACGCTACACACTAGAGGACAAGTCTAAATTTCCTGCTATTCAACGGTCTGTCAGAAAAGGCAATAATTTTTACTACGCTACACAGTGGAGGACAAGACAAAATTTCCTGCTATTCAACGCACTGTCAGAAAAGACAATAATTTTTGCTACGCTACACACTGGAGGACAAGACAAATTTCCTGCTATTCAACGGACTGTCAGAAAAGACAATAATTATTACTACGCTACAGACTGGCAGATAAGACAAAATTTCCTGTTATTCATCGGACTGTCAGAAAAGACAATAATTATTACTACTCTACAGACTGGCAGACAAAACAAAATTTCCTGCTATTCACCGGACTGTCAGAAAAGACAATAATTATTACCACGCTACACACTGGAGGACAAGACAAAATTTCCTGCTATTCAACGGACTGTCAGAAAAGACAATAATTATTACTACGCTACACACTAGAGGACAAGACAAAATTTCCTTCTATTCAACGGACTGTCAGAAAAGACAATAATTATTACCACGCTACACACTAGAGGACAAGACAAAATTTCCTGCTATTCAACGGACTGTCAGAAAAGACAATAATTATTACTACGCTACAGACTGGCAGACAAGTCAAAATTTCCTGCTATGCAACGGACTGTCAGAAAAGACAATAATTATTACTACGCTACAGACTGGCAGTCAAGACTAAATTTCCTGCTATTCAACGGACTGTCAGAAAAGACAATAATTATTACTACGCTACAGACTGGCAGACAAAACTAAATTTCCTGCTATTCAACGGACTGTCAGAAAAGACAATAATTTTTACTACGCTACACACTAGAGGACAAGTCTAAATTTCCTGCTATTCAACGGACTGTCAGAAAAGGCAATAATTTTTACTACGCTACACACTGGAGGACAAGACAAAATTTCCTGCTATTCAACGCACTGTCAGAAAAGACAATAATTTTTGCTACGCTACACACTGGAGGACAAGAGAAATTTCCTGCTATTCAACGGACTGTCAGAAAAGACAATAATTATTACAACGCTACAGGCTGGCAGATAAGTCAAAATTTCCTGTTATTCATCGGACTGTCAGAAAAGACAATAATTATTACTACTCTACAGACTGGCAGACAAAACAAAATTTCCTGCTATTCACCGGACTGTCAGAAAAGACAATAATTATTACCACGCTACACACTGGAGGACAAGACAAAATTTCCTGCTATTCAACGGACTGTCAGAAAAGACAATAATTATTACTACGCTACACACTAGAGGACAAGACAAAATTTCCTTCTATTCAACGGACAGTCAGAAAAGACAATAATTATTACCACGCTTCACACTAGAGGACAAGACAAAATTTCCTGCTATTCAACGGACTGTCAGAAAAGACAATAATTATTACTACGCTACAGACTGGCAGACAAGTCAAAATTTCCTGCTATGCAACGGACTGTCAGAAAAGACAATAATTATTACTACGCTACAGACTGGCAGTCAAGACTAAATTTCCTGCTATTCAACGGACTGTCAGAAAAGACAATAATTATTACTACGCTACAGACTAGAGGACAAGTCTAAATTTCCTGCTATTCAACGGACTGTCAGAAAAGGCAATAATTTTTACTACGCTACACACTGGAGGACAAGACAAAATTTCCTGCTATTCAACGCACTGTCAGAAAAGACAATAATTTTTGCTACGCTACACACTAGAGGACAAGGCAAAATTTCCTGCTATTCAACGGACTGTCAGAAAAGACAATAATTTTTACTACGCTACACACTAGAGGACAAGACAAAATTTCCTGCTATGCAACGGACTGTCAGAAAAGACAATAATTATTAATACTCTACAGACTGGCAGACAAGACTAAATTTCCTTCTATTCAACGGACTGTCAGAAAAGACAATAATTATTACTACTCTACAGACTGGCAGACAAGACAAAATTTCCTGCTATTCAACGGACTGTCAGAAAAGACAATAATTTTTACTACGCTACACACTAGAGGACAAGTCTAAATTTCCTGCTATTCAACGGACTGTCAGAAAAGGCAATAATTTTTACTACGCTACACAGTGGAGGACAAGACAAAATTTCCTGCTATTCAACGCACTGTCAGAAAAGACAATAATTTTTGCTACGCTACACACTGGAGGACAAGACAAATTTCCTGCTATTCAACGGACTGTCAGAAAAGACAATAATTATTACAACGCTACAGACTGGCAGATAAGTCAAAATTTCCTGTTATTCATCGGACTGTCAGAAAAGACAATAATTATTACTACTCTACAGACTGGCAGACAAACCAAAATTTCCTGCTATTCACCGGACTGTCAGAAAAGACAATAATTATTACCACGCTACACACTGGAGGACAAGACAAAATTTCCTGCTATTCAACGGACTGTCAGAAAAGACAATAATTATTACTACGCTACACACTAGAGGACAAGACAAAATTTCCTTCTATTCAACGGACAGTCAGAAAAGACAATAATTATTACCACGCTTCACACTAGAGGACAAGACAAAATTTCCTGCTATTCACCGGACTGTCAGAAAAGACAATAATTATTACTACGCTACAGACTGGCAGACAAGTCAAAATTTCCTGCTATGCAACGGACTGTCAGAAAAGACAATAATTATTACTACGCTACAGACTGGCAGTCAAGACTAAATTTCCTGCTATTCAACGGACTGTCAGAAAAGACAATAATTATTACTACGCTACAGAATGGCAGACAAAACTAAATTTCCTGCTATTCAACGGACTTTCAGAAAAGACAATAATTTTTACTACGCTACACACTAGAGGACAAGTCTAAATTTCCTGCTATTCAACGGACTGTCAGAAAAAGCAATAATTTTTACTACGCTACACACTGGAGGACAAGACAAAATTTCCTGCTATTCAACGCACTGTCAGAAAAGACAATAATTTTTGCTACGCTACACACTAGAGGACAAGGCAAAATTTCCTGCTATTCAACGGACTGTCAGAAAAGACAATAATTTTTACTACGCTACACACTAGAGGACAAGACAAAATTTCCTGCTATGCAACGGACTGTCAGAAAAGACAATAATTATTAATACTCTACAGACTGGCAGACAAGACTAAATTTCCTTCTATTCAACGGACTGTCAGAAAAGACAATAATTATTACTACTCTACAGACTGGCAGACAAGACAAAATTTCCTGCTATTCAACGGACTGTCAGAAAAGACAATAATTTTTACTACGCTACACACTAGAGGACAAGTCTAAATTTCCTGCTATTCAACGGACTGTCAGAAAAGGCAATAATTTTTACTACGCTACACAGTGGAGGACAAGACAAAATTTCCTGCTATTCAACGCACTGTCAGAAAAGACAATAATTTTTGCTACGCTACACACTGGAGGACAAGACAAATTTCCTGCTATTCAACGGACTGTCAGAAAAGACAATAATTATTACAACGCTACAGACTGGCAGATAAGTCAAAATTTCCTGTTATTCATCGGACTGTCAGAAAAGACAATAATTATTACTACTCTACAGACTGGCAGACAAACCAAAATTTCCTGCTATTCACCGGACTGTCAGAAAAGACAATAATTATTACCACGCTACACACTGGAGGACAAGACAAAATTTCCTGCTGTTCAACGGACTGTCAGAAAAGACAATAATTATTACTACGCTACAGACTGGCAGACAAAACTAAATTTCCTGCTATTCAACGGACTGTCAGAAAAGACAATAATTTTTACTACGCTACACACTAGAGGACAAGTCTAAATTTCCTGCTATTCAACGGTCTGTCAGAAAAGGCAATAATTTTTATTACGCTACACAGTGGAGGACAAGACAAAATTTCCTGCTATTCAACGCACTGTCAGAAAAGACAATAATTTTTGCTACGCTACACACTGGAGGACAAGACAAATTTCCTGCTATTCAACGGACTGTCAGAAAAGACAATAATTATTACTACGCTACAGACTGGCAGATAAGACAAAATTTCCTGTTATTCATCGGACTGTCAGAAAAGACAATAATTATTACTACTCTACAGACTGGCAGACAAAACAAAATTTCCTGCTATTCACCGGACTGTCAGAAAAGACAATAATTATTACCACGCTACACACTGGAGGACAAGACAAAATTTCCTGCTATTCAACGGACTGTCAGAAAAGACAATAATTATTACTACGCTACACACTAGAGGACAAGACAAAATTTCCTTCTATTCAACGGACTGTCAGAAAAGACAATAATTATTACCACGCTACACACTAGAGGACAAGACAAAATTTCCTGCTATTCAACGGACTGTCAGAAAAGACAATAATTATTACTACGCTACAGACTGGCAGACAAGTCAAAATTTCCTGCTATGCAACGGACTGTCAGAAAAGACAATAATTATTACTACGCTACAGACTGGCAGTCAAGACTAAATTTCCTGCTATTCAACGGACTGTCAGAAAAGACAATAATTATTACTACGCTACAGACTGGCAGACAAAACTAAATTTCCTGCTATTCAACGGACTGTCAGAAAAGACAATAATTTTTACTACGCTACACACTAGAGGACAAGTCTAAATTTCCTGCTATTCAACGGACTGTCAGAAAAGGCAATAATTTTTACTACGCTACACACTGGAGGACAAGACAAAATTTCCTGCTATTCAACGCACTGTCAGAAAAGACAATAATTTTTGCTACGCTACACACTGGAGGACAAGAGAAATTTCCTGCTATTCAACGGACTGTCAGAAAAGACAATAATTATTACAACGCTACAGGCTGGCAGATAAGTCAAAATTTCCTGTTATTCATCGGACTGTCAGAAAAGACAATAATTATTACTACTCTACAGACTGGCAGACAAAACAAAATTTCCTGCTATTCACCGGACTGTCAGAAAAGACAATAATTATTACCACGCTACACACTGGAGGACAAGACAAAATTTCCTGCTATTCAACGGACTGTCAGAAAAGACAATAATTATTACTACGCTACACACTAGAGGACAAGACAAAATTTCCTTCTATTCAACGGACAGTCAGAAAAGACAATAATTATTACCACGCTTCACACTAGAGGACAAGACAAAATTTCCTGCTATTCAACGGACTGACAGAAAAGACAATAATTATTACTACGCTACAGACTGGCAGACAAGTCAAAATTTCCTGCTATGCAACGGACTGTCAGAAAAGACAATAATTATTACTACGCTACAGACTGGCAGTCAAGACTAAATTTCCTGCTATTCAACGGACTGTCAGAAAAGACAATAATTATTACTACGCTACAGACTAGATGACAAGTCTAAATTTCCTGCTATTCAACGGACTGTCAGAAAAGGCAATAATTTTTACTACGCTACACACTGGAGGACAAGACAAAATTTCCTGCTATTCAACGCACTGTCAGAAAAGACAATAATTTTTGCTACGCTACACACTAGAGGACAAGGCAAAATTTCCTGCTATTCAACGGACTGTCAGAAAAGACAATAATTTTTACTACGCTACACACTAGAGGACAAGACAAAATTTCCTGCTATGCAACGGACTGTCAGAAAAGACAATAATTATTAATACTCTACAGACTGGCAGACAAGACTAAATTTCCTTCTATTCAACGGACTGTCAGAAAAGACAATAATTATTACTACTCTACAGACTGGCAGACAAGACAAAATTTCCTGCTATTCAACGGACTGTCAGAAAAGACAATAATTTTTACTACGCTACACACTAGAGGACAAGTCTAAATTTCCTGCTATTCAACGGACTGTCAGAAAAGGCAATAATTTTTACTACGCTACACACTAGAGGACAAGACAAAATTTCCTGCTATTCAACGGACTCTCAGAACAGACAATAATTATTACTACGCTCCAGTCTGGCAGACAAGACAAAATATACTGCTATTCGACGGACTGTCAGAAAAGAAAAGACAATAATTATTACTACGCTCCAGACTGGCAGACAAGACAAAATTTCCTGCTATTCAACGGACTGTCAGAAAAGACAATAATTATTACTACGCTACACACTAGAGGACAAGACAAAATTTCCTGCTATTCACCGGAATGTCAGAAAAGACAATAATTATTACTACGCTACACATTAGAGGACAAGACAAAATTTCCTGCTATTCAACGGACTGTCAGAAAAGACAATAATTATTTCTACGCTACAGACTGACACACAAGACAAAATTTCCTGCTATTCAACGAACTGTGAGAAAAGACAATAATTATTACTACGCTCCAGACTGGCAGACAAGACAAAATTTCCTGCTATTCAACGGACTGTCAGAAAAGACAATAATTATTACTACGCTACACACTAGAGGACAAGACAAAATTTCCTGCTATTCAACGGACTGTCAGAAAAGACAATAATTATTACTACGCTCCAGACTGGCAGACAAGACAAAATTTCCTGCTATTCAACGGACTGTCAGAAAAGACAATAATTATTACTACGCTACACACTAGAGGACAAGACAAAATGTCCTGCTATTCAACGGACTGTCAGAAAAGACAATAATTATTACTACGCTCCAGACTGGCAGACAAGACAAAATTTCCTGCTATTCAACGGACTCTCAGAAAAGACAATAATTATTACTACGCTACAGACTGACAGACAAGACAAAATTTCCTGCTATTCAACGGACTGTCAGAAAAGACAATAATTATTACTACGCTCCAGACTGGCAGACAAGACAAAATTTCCTGCTATTCAACGGACTGTCAGAAAAGACAATAATTATTACTACGCTACACACTAGATGACAAGACAAAATTTCCTGCTATTCACCGGACTGTCAGAAAAGAAAATAATTATTACTACGCTACACACTAGAGGACAAGACAAAATTTCCTGCTATTCAACGGACTGTCAGAAAAGACAATAATTATTACTACGCTCCAGACTGGCAGACAAGACAAAATTTCCTGCTATTCAACGGACTGTCAGAAAAGACAACAATTATTACTACACTACAGACTGACAGACAAGACAAAATTTCCTGCTATTCAACGGACTGCCAGAAAAGACAATAATTATTCCTACGCTACAGACTGACAGACAAGACAAAATTTCCTGCTATTCAACGGACTGTCAGAAAAGACAATAATTTTTACTACGCTACAGACTGACAGACAAGACAAAATTTCCTGCTATTCAACGAACTGTGAGAAAAGACAATAATTATTACTACGCTCCAGACTGGCAGACAAGACAAAATTTCCTGCTATTCAACGGACTGTCCGAAAAGACAATAATTATTACTACGCTACACACTAGAGGACAAGACAAAATTTCCTGCTATTCAACGGACTGTGAGAAAAGACAATAATTATTACTACGCTCCAGACTGGCAGACAAGACAAAATTTCCTGCTATTCAACGGACTGTCAGAAAAGACAATAATTATTACTACGCTACACACTAGAGGACAAGACAAAATGTCCTGCTATTCAACGGACTGTCAGAAAAGACAATAATTATTACTACGCTCCAGACTGGCAGACAAGACAAAATTTCCTGCTATTCAACGGACTGTCAGAAAAGACAATAATTATTACTACGCTACAGACTGACAGACAAGACAAAAGTTCCTGCTATTCAACAGACTCTCAGAAAAGACAATGATTATTACTACGCTACACACTAGAGGACAAGACAAAATTTCCTGCTATTCACCGCACTGTCAGAAAAGACAATAATTATTACTACGCTACACACTAGAGGACAAGACAAAATTTCCTGCTATTCAGCGGACTGTCAGAAAAGACAATAATTATTACTACGCTCCAGACTGGCAGACAAGACAAAATTTCCTGCTATTCAACGGACTGTCAGAAAAGACAATAATTATTACTACGCTCCAGACTGGCAGACAAGACAAAATTTCCTGCTATTCAACGGACTGTCAGAAAAGACAATAATTATTACTACGCTACACACTAGAGGACAAGACAAAATGTCCTGCTATTTGACGGACTCTCAGAAAAGACAATAATTATTACTACGCTCCAGACTGGCAGACAAGACAAAATTTCCTGCTATTCAACGGACTGTCAGAAAAGACAATAATTATTACTACGCTACAGACTGACAGACAAGACAAAAGTTCCTGCTATTCAACAGACTGTCAGAAAAGACAATGATTATTACTACGCTACACACTAGAGGACAAGACAAAATTTCCTGCTATTCACCGCACTGTCAGAAAAGACAATAATTATTACTACGCTCCAGACTGGCAGACAATACAAAATTTCCTGCTATTCAACGGACTGTCAGAAAAGACAATAATTATTACTACGCTACACACTAGAGGACAAGACAAAATTTCCTGCTATTCACCGGACTGTCAGAAAAGACAATAATTATTACTACGCTACACACTAGAGGACAAGACAAAATTTCCTGCTATTCAACGGACTGTCAGAAAAGACAATAATTATTACTACGCTACACACTAGAGGACAAGACAAAATTTCCTGCTATTCAACGGACTCTCAGAACAGACAATAATTATTACTACGCTCCAGACTGGCAGACAAGACAAAATATCCTGCTATTCAACGGACTGTCAGAAAAGACAATAATTATTACCACGCTACACACTAGAGGACCAGACACAATTTCCTGCTATTCAACGGACTGTCAGAAAAGACAATAATTATTACTACGCTACAGGCTGACAGACAAGACAAAATTTCCTGCTATTCAACGGACTGTCAGAAAAGACAATAATTATTACTACGCTCCAGACTGGCAGACAAGACAAAATTTCCTGCTATTCAACGGACTGTCAGAAAAGACAATAATTGTTACTACACTACAGACTGACAGACAAGACAAAATTTCCTGCTATTCAACGGACTGCCAGAAAAGACAATAATTATTACTACGCTACAGACTGACAGACAAGACAAAATTTCCTGCTATTCAACGGACTGTCAGAAAAGACAATAATTTTTACTACGCTACAGACTGACAGACAAGACAAAATTTCCTGCTATTCAACGAACTGTGAGAAAAGACAATAATTATTACTACGCTCCAGACTGGCAGACAAGATAAAATTTCCTGCTATTCAACGGACTGTCAGAAAAGACAATAATTATTACTACGCTACACACTAGAGGACAAGACAAAATTTCCTGCTATTCAACGGACTGTGAGAAAAGACAATAATTATTACTACGCTCCAGACTGGCAGACAAGACAAAATTTCCTGCTATTCAACGGACTGTCAGAAAAGACAATAATTATTACTACGCTACACACTAGAGGACAAGACAAAATGTCCTGCTATTCAACGGACTGTCAGAAAACACAATAATTATTACTACGCTCCAGACTGGCAGACAAGACAAAATTTCCTGCTATTCAACGGACTGTCAGAAAAGACAATAATTATTACTACGCTACAGACTGACAGACAAGTCAAAAGTTCCTGCTATTCAACAGACTCTCAGAAAAGACAATGATTATTACTACGCTACACACTAGAGGACAAGACAAAATTTCCTGCTATTCACCGCACTGTCAGAAAAGACAATAATTATTACTACGCTACACACTAGAGGACAAGACAAAATTTCCTGCTATTCAGCGGACTGTCAGAAAAGACAATAATTATTACTACGCTCCAGACTGGCAGACAAGACAAAATTTCCTGCTATTCAACGGACTGTCAGAAAAGACAATAATTATTACTACGCTCCAGACTGGCAGACAAGACAAAATTTCCTGCTATTCAACGGACTGTCAGAAAAGACAATAATTATTACTACGCTACACACTAGAGGACAAGACAAAAGTTCCTGCTATTCAACGGACTGTCAGAAAAGACAATAATTATTACTACGCTCCAGACTGGCAGACAAGACAAAATTTCCTGCTATTCAACGGACTGTCAGAAAAGACAATAATTATTACTACGCTACAGACTGACAGACAAGACAAAAGTTCCTGCTATTCAACAGACTGTCAGAAAAGACAATGATTATTACTACGCTACACACTAGAGGACAAGACAAAATTTCCTGCTATTCACCGCACTGTCAGAAAAGAAAATAATTATTACTACGCTCCAGACTGGCAGACAAGACAAAATTTCCTGCTATTCAACGGACTGTCAGAAAAGACAATAATTATTACTACGCTACACACTAGAGGACAAGACAAAATTTCCTGCTATTCACCGGACTGTCAGAAAAGACAATAATTATTACTACGCTACACACTAGAGGACAAGACAAAATTTCCTGCTATTCAACGGACTGTCAGAAAAGACAATAATTATTACTACGCTACACACTAGAGGACAAGACAAAATTTCCTGCTATTCAACGGACTCTAAGAACAGACAATAATTATTACTACGCTCCAGACTGGCAGACAAGACAAAATATCCTGCTATTCAACGGACTGTCAGAAAAGACAATAATTATTACCACGCTACACACTAGAGGACCAGACACAATTTCCTGCTATTCAACGGACTGTCAGAAAAGACAATAATTATTACTGCGCTACAGACTGACAGACAAGACAAAATTTCCTGCTATTCAACGGACTGCCAGAAAAGACAATAATTATTACTACGCTACAGACTGACAGACAAGACAAAATTTCCTGCTATTCAACGGACTGTCAGAAAAGACAAAAATTATTACAACGCTACAGACTGACACACAAGACAAAATTTCCTGCTATTCAACGAACTGTGAGAAAAGACAATAATTATTACTACGCTCCAGACTGGCAGACAAGACAAAATTTCCTGCTATTCAACGGACTGTCAGAAAAGACAATAATTATTACTACGCTACACACTAGAGGACAAGACAAAATTTCCTGCTATTCAACGGACTGTCAGAAAAGACAATAATTATTACTACGCTCCAGACTGGCAGACAAGACAAAATTTCCTGCTATTCAACGGACTGTCAGAAAAGACAATAATTATTACTACGCTACACACTAGAGGACAAGACAAAATGTCCTGCTATTCAACGGACTGTCAGAAAAGACAATAATTATTACTACGCTCCAGACTGGCAGACAAGACAAAATTTCCTGCTATTCAACGGACTCTCAGAAAAGACAATAATTATTACTACGCTACAGACTGACAGACAAGACAAAATTTCCTGCTATTCAACGGACTGTCAGAAAAGACAATAATTATTACTACGCTCCAGACTGGCAGACAAGACAAAATTTCCTGCTATTCAACGGACTGTCAGAAAAGACAATAATTATTACTACGCTACACACTAGATGACAAGACAAAATTTCCTGCTATTCACCGGACTGTCAGAAAAGACAATAATTATTACTACGCTACACACTAGAGGACAAGACAAAATTTCCTGCTATTCAACGGACTGTCAGAAAAGACAATAATTATTACTACGCTCCAGACTGGCAGACAAGACAAAATTTCCTGCTATTCAACGGACTGTCAGAAAAGACAATAATTATTACTACGCTACACACTAGAGGACAAGACAAAATTTCCTGCTATTCAACCGACTGTCAGAAAAGACAATAATTATTACTACGCTCCAGACTGGCAGACAAGACAAAATTTCCTGCTATTCAACGGACTCTCAGAAAAGACAATAATTATTACTACGCTACAGACTGACAGACAAGACAAAAGTTCCTGCTATTCAACAGACTGTCAGAAAAGACAATGATTATTACTACGCTACACACTAGAGGACAAGACAAAATTTCCTACTATTCACCGCACTGTCAGAAAAGACAATAATTATTACTACGCTACACACTAGAGGACAAGACAAAATTTCCTGCTATTCACCGGACTGTCAGAAAAGACAATAATTATTACTACGCTCCAGACTGGCAGACAAGACAACATTTCCTGCTATTCAACGGACTGTCAGAAAATACAATAATTATTACTACGCTACACACTAGAGGACAAGACAAAATTTCCTGCTATTCAACGGACTCTCAGAAAAGACAATAATTATTACTACGCTCCAGACTGGCAGACAAGACAAAATTTCCTGCTATTCAACGGACTGTCAGAAAAGACAATAATTATTACTACGCTACACACTAGAGGACAAGACAAAATTTCCTGCTATTCACCGGAATGTCAGAAAAGACAATAATTATTACTACGCTACACACTAGAGGACAAGACAAAATTTCCTGCTATTCAACGGACTGTCAGAAAAGACAATAATTATTACTACGCTCCAGACTGGCAGACAAGACAAAATTTCCTGCTATTCAACGGACTGTCAGAAAAGACAATAATTATTACTACGCTACACACTAGAGGACAAGACAAAATTTCCTGCTATTCAACGGACTGTGAGAAAAGACAATAATTATTACTACGCTCCAGACTGGCAGACAAGACAAAATTTCCTGCTATTCAACGGACTGTCAGAAAAGACAATAATTATTACTACGCTACACACTAGAGGACAAGACAAAATGTCCTGCTATTCAACGGACTGTCAGAAAAGACAATAATTATTACTACGCTCCAGACTGGCAGACAAGACAAAATTTCCTGCTATTCAACGGAATGTCAGAAAAGACAATAATTATTACTACGCTACAGACTGACAGACAAGACAAAAGTTCCTGCTATTCAACAGACTCTCAGAAAAGACAATGATTATTACTACGCTACACACTAGAGGACAAGACAAAATTTCCTGCTATTCACCGCACTGCCAGAAAAGAAAATAATTATTACTACGCTACACACTAGAGGACAAGGCAAAATTTCCTACCATTCACCGGACTGTCAGAAAAGACAATAATTATTACTAAGCTCCAGACTGGCAGACAAGACAAAATTTCCTGCTATTCAACGGACTGTCAGAAAAGACAATAATTATTACTACGCTCCAGACTGGCAGACAAGACAAAATTTCCTGCTATTCAACGGACTGTCAGAAAAGACAATAATTATTACTACGCTACACACTAGAGGACAAGACAAAATGTCCTGCTATTCAACGGACTGTCAGAAAAGACAATAATTATTACTACGCTCCAGACTGGCAGACAAGACAAAATTTCCTGCTATTCAACGGACTGTCAGAAAAGACAATAATTATTACTACGCTACAGACTGACAGACAAGACAAAAGTTCCTGCTATTCAACAGACTGTCAGAAAAGACAATAATTATTACTACGCTACACACTAGAGGACAAGACAAAATTTCCTGCTATTCACCACACTGTCAGAAAAGACAATAATTATTACTACGCTACACACTAGAGGACAAGACAAAATTTCCTGCTATTCACCGGACTGTCAGAACAGACAATAATTATTACTACGCTCAGACTGGCAGACAAGACAAAATTTCCTGCTATTCAACGGACTGTCAGAAAAGACAATAATTATTACTACGCTACACACTAGAGGACAAGACAAAATTTCCTGCTATTCACCGGACTGTCAGAAAAGACAATAATTATTACTACGCTCCAGACTGGCAGACAAGACAAAATTTCCTGCTATTCAACGGACTGTCAGAAAAGACAATAATTATTACTACACTACACACTAGAGGACAAGACACAATTTCCTGCTATTCAACGGACTGTCAGAAAAGACAATAATTATTACTACGCTACAGACTGACAGACAAGACAATTTCACCTATTAAAAGGACTGCCAGAAAAGACAATAATTATTACTACGCTACAGACTGACAGACAGAATAATTTCCTGCTATTCAACGGACTGTCCAGAAAAGACAATAATTTTACTACGCTACAGACTGACAGACAAGACAAAATTTCCTGCTATTCAACGAACTGTGAGAAAAGACAATAATTATTACTACGCTCAAGACTGGCAGACAAGATAAAATTTCCTGCTATTCAACGGACTGTCAGAAAAGACAATAATTATTACTACGCTTCTGAACTGACAGACAAGACAAAAGGTTCCTGCTATTCAACAGACCATCGAAAAGACAATGATTATTACTACGCTACACATAGAGGACAAGACAAAATTTCCTGCTATTCACCGCACTGTCAGAAAAGACAATAATGATTATTACTACGCTACATAGAGGACAAGACAAAATTCCTGTTCAGCGGACTGTCAGAAAGAGACAATAATTATTACTACGCTCCAGACTGGCAGACAAGACAAAATTTCCTGCTATTCAACGGACTGTCAGAAAAGACAATAATTATTACTACGCTCCAGACTGGCAGACAGACAAAATTTCTGCTATTCAGCAGATGTCAGAAAGAGATATCCATTGTACTACGCTACACACGAGGACAAGACAAAATATCCTGCTATTCAACGGACTCTCAGAAAAGACAATAAATGACACTACGCTCCAGACTGGCAGACAAGACAAAATTTCTGCTATTCAACGGACTGTCAGAAAGAACTATTAATTATTGCTACAGACTGACAGACGAAGACAAAAGTTCCTGCTATTCAACAGACTGTCAGAAAAGACAATGATTATTACTACGCTACACACTAGAGGACAAGACAAAATTTTATATATTCGCCGGACTGTCAGAAAAGACAATAATTATTACTACGCTACACACTAGAGGACAAGACAAAATTTCACCATATTCAACGGACACAGAAAAGACAATAATTATTACTACATACACTAGAGGACAAGTCAAAATTTCCTGCTATTCAACGGACTCTCAGAACAGACAATAATTATTACTACGCTCCAGACTGGCAGACAAGACAAAATATCCTGCTATTCAACGGACTGTCAGAAAAGACAATAATTATTACCACGCTACACACTAGAGGACCAGACACAATTTCCTGCTATTCAACGGACTGTCAGAAAAGACAATAATTATTACTACGCTCCAGACTGGCAGACAAGACAAAATTTCCTGCTATTCAACGGACTGTCAGAAAAGACAATAATTATTACTACACTACAGACTGACAGACAAGACAAAATTTCCTGCTATTCAACGGACTGCCAGAAAAGACAATAATTATTACTACGCTACAGACTGACAGACAAGACAAAATTTCCTGCTATTCAACGGACTGTCAGAAAAGACAATAATTTTTACTACGCTACAGACTGACAGACAAGACAAAATTTCCTGCTATTCAACGAACTGTGAGAAAAGACAATAATTATTACTACGCTCCAGACTGGCAGACAAGACAAAATTTCCTGCTATTCAACGGACTGTCAGAAAAGAGAATAATTATTACTACGCTACACACTAGAGGAGAAGACAAAATTTCCTGCTATTCAACGGACTGTGAGAAAAGACAATAATTATTACTACGCTCCAGACTGGCAGACAAGACAAAATTTCCTGCTATTCAACGGACTGTCAGAAAAGACAATAATTATTACTACGCTACACACTAGAGGACAAGACAAAATGTCCTGCTATTCAACGGACTGTCAGAAAAGACAATAATTATTACTACGCTCCAGACTGGCAGACAAGACAAAATTTCCTGCTATTCAACGGACTGTCAGAAAAGACAATAATTATTACTACGCTACAGACTGACAGACAAGTCAAAAGTTCCTGCTATTCAACAGACTCTCAGAAAAGACAATGATTATTACTACGCTACACACTAGAGGACAAGACAAAATTTCCTGCTATTCACCGCACTGTCAGAAAAGACAATAATTATTACTACGCTACACACTAGAGGACAAGACAAAATTTCCTGCTATTCAGCGGACTGTCAGAAAAGACAATAATTATTACTACGCTCCAGACTGGCAGACAAGACAAAATTTCCTGCTATTCAACGGACTGTCAGAAAAGACAATAATTATTACTACGCTCCAGACTGGCAGACAAGACAAAATTTCCTGCTATTCAACGGACTGTCAGAAAAGACAATAATTATTACTACGCTACACACTAGAGGACAAGACAAAATGTCCTGCTATTCAACGGACTGTCAGAAAAGACAATAATTATTACTACGCTCCAGACTGGCAGACAAGACAAAATTTCCTGCTATTCAACGGACTGTCAGAAAAGACAATAATTATTACTACGCTACAGACTGACAGACAAGACAAAAGTTCCTGCTATTCAACAGACTGTCAGAAAGAACAATGATTATTACTACGCTACACTGGAGGACAAGACAAAGTTCCTGCTATTCACTGTCAGAAAAGACAATAATTATTACTACGCTCCAGACTGGCAGACAAGACAAAATGTCCTGTTAACGGACTGTCGAAAAGAACAATAATTATTACTACGCTACCACACAGAAGGGGACAAGACAAAATTTCCTGCTATTCACCGGACTGTCCAGAAGAACAATTATTACTACGCTACACACTAGAGGACGAAGACAAAATTCTGCTATTCAACGGACTGCTGAAAAAGACAGTAATTGTTACTACTTACCCATAGAGGACAAGACAAAATTTCCTGCTATTCAACGGACTGTCAGAAAAGACAGCAGTGACCCGCTACACACTAAGAGATTGAAGACACAATTTCTGCTATTCAACGGACTGTCGAAAGACCAATAATTACTACTGCTACAGATGACAGACAAGATAAAATTTCTGCTATTCAACAGACTGCAGAAAAGACAATAATTATTACTACGCTACAGATGACAGACAAGACAAAATTTCTGTATTCAACAGGACTGTCAGAAAGACAATAATTATTTTCTGCTACAGACTGACACACAAGACAAAATTATATATTCATGTGGACTGTCCAGAAAAGACAGCTAATTGTACTACATCCCAGACTGGCAGACAAGACAAATTTCCTGCTATTCAACCGGACTGTCCAGAAAAAGGGCAATAATTATTATACCTTCACACCAGAGGACAAGACAAAATGTACTATTCAACAGACTGTCAGAAAGACAATAATTATTACTGCAGCAATTTGGCAGACAAGACAAAACCACCGCCTCTTCAACGGACTGTCAGAAAAGACAATAATAGTGTATTACTACGCTACAGTTGACAGACAAGACAAATTTCCTGCTATTCAACGGACTGCAGAAAGAAGACAATAAAATTATTACTACGTATGCAAAAGGACGGCAGACAAGACAAAAATTTTCCTGCTAAATGGACTGTCAGAAAAGAGACAATAATTATTACTATTCCACATAGATGACAAGACAAATTTCCTACTATTCACCAGACTGTCAGAAAAGACAATAATTATTACTACGCTACACACTAGAGGACAAGACAAAATTTCCTGCTATTCAACGGACTGTGTCAGAAAAAGACAATAATTGTTACTGTAACTCCAGACTGGCAGACAAGACAAAAATTTCTGCTATTCAACGGACTGTCAGAAAAGACAATAAATTATTACTACGCTACACCACAAGGGACAAGAGACAGAAATTTTCACCACTGTTCAACGGACTGTCAGAAAAGACAATGATATTACTATTGCTCTCCAGACTGGCAGGCAAGACAAAATTTCCTGCTATTCAACGGACTCTCAGAAAAGACAATAATTATTACTACGCTACAGACTGACAGACAAGACAAAAGTTCCTGCTATTCAACAGACTGTCAGAAAAGACAATGATTATTACTACGCTACACACTAGAGGACAAGACAAAATTTCCTGCTATTCACCGCACTGTCAGAAAAGACAATAATTATTACTACGCTACACACTAGAGGACAAGACAAAATTTCCTGCTATTCACCGGACTGTCAGAAAAGACAATAATTATTACTCCGCTCCAGACTGGCAGACAAGACAAAATTTCCTGCTATTCAACGGACTGTCAGAAAAGACAATAATTATTACTACGCTACACACTAGAGGACAAGACAAAATTTCCTGCTATTCACCGGACTGTCAGAAAAGACAATAATTATTACTACGCTACACACTAGAGGACAAGACAAAATTTCCTGCTATTCAACGGACTGTCAGAAAAGACAATAATTATTACTACGCTACACACTAGAGGACAAGACAAAATTTCCTG
Source organism: Ascarosepion bandense (assembly GCA_037127315.1). Classification (NCBI taxonomy): domain Eukaryota; kingdom Metazoa; phylum Mollusca; class Cephalopoda; order Sepiida; family Sepiidae; genus Ascarosepion; species Ascarosepion bandense. The sequence continues at coordinate 637,960 of JBBBDQ010000394.1, forward strand.
CTATTCACCGGACTGTCAGAAAAGACAATAATTATTACTACGCTCCAGACTGGCAGACAAGACAAAATTTCCTGCTATTCAACGGACTGTCAGAAAAGACAATAATTATTACTACGCTACACACTAGAGGACAAGACAAAATTTCCTGCTATTCAACGGACTGTCAGAAAAGACAATAATTATTACTACGCTACAGACTGACAGACAAGACAAAATTTCCTGCTATTCAACGGACTCTCAGAAAAGACAATAATTATTACTACGCTACAGACTGACAGACAAGACAAAATTTCCTGCTATTCAACGGACTGTCAGAAAAGACAATAATTATTACTACGCTCCAGACTGGCAGACAAGACAAAATTTCCTGCTATTCAACGGACTGTCAGAAAAGACAATAATTATTACTACGCTACACACTAGAGGACAAGACAAAATTTCCTGCTATTCAACGGACTGTCAGAAAAGACAATAATTATTACTACGCTACACACTAGAGGACAAGACAAAATTTCCTGCTATTCAACGGACTGTCAGAAAAGACAATAATTATTACTACGCTCCAGACTGGCAGACAAGACAAAATTTCCTGCTATTCAACGGACTGTCAGAAAAGACAATAATTATTACTACGCTACACACTAGAGGACAAGACAAAATTTCCTGCTATTCACCGGACTGTCAGAAAAGACAATAATTATTACTACGCTCCAGACTGGCAGACAAGACAAAATTTCCTGCTATTCAACGGACTGTCAGAAAAGACAATAATTATTACTACGCTACACACTAGAGGACAAGACAAAATTTCCTGCTATTCAACGGACTGTCAGAAAAGACAATAATTATTACTACGCTACAGACTGACAGACAAGACAAAATTTCCTGCTATTCAACGGACTGTCAGAAAAGACAATAATTATTACTACGCTCCAGACTAGCAGACAAGACAAAATTTCCTGCTATTCAACGGACTGTCAGAAAAGACAATAATTATTACTACGCTACACACTAGAGGACAAGACAAAATATCCTGCTATTCAACGGACTGTCAGAAAAGTCAATAATTATTACTACGCTCCAGACTGGCAGACAAGACAAAATTTCCTGCTATTCAACGGACTGTCAGAAAAGACAATAATTATTACTACGCTACAGACTGACAGACAAGACAAAAGTTCCTGCTATTCAACAGACTCTCAGAAAAGACAATGATTATTACTACGCTACACACTAGAGGACAAGACAAAATTTCCTGCTATTCACCGCACTGTCAGAAAAGACAATAATTATTACTACGCTACACACTAGAGGACAAGACAAAATTTCCTGCTATTCAACGGACTGTCAGAAAAGACAATAATTATTACTACGCTCCAGACTGGCAGACAAGACAAAATGTCCTGCTATTCAACGGACTGTCAGAAAAGACAATAATTATTACTACGCTCCAGACTGGCAGACAAGACAAAATTTCCTGCTATTCAACGGACTGTCAGAAAAGAAAATAATTATTACTACGCTACAGACTGCAGATAAGTCAAAATTTCCTGTTATTCATCGGACTGTCAGAAAAGACAATAATTATTACTACTCTACAGACTGGCAGACAAACCAAAATTTCCTGCTATTCACCGGACTGTCAGAAAAGACAATAATTATTACCACGCTACACACTGGAGGACAAGACAAAATTTCCTGCTATTCAACGGACTGTCAGAAAAGACAATAATTATTACTACGCTACAGACTGGCAGACAAGACTAAATTTCCTGCTATTCAACGGACTGTCAGAAAAGACAATAATTTTTACTACGCTACACACTAGAGGACAAGACAAAATTTCCTCCTATTCAACGGACTGTCAGAAAAGACAGTAATTTCTACTACGCTACACACTAGAGGACAAGACAAAATTTCCTGCTATTCAACGGACTGTCAGAAAAGACAATAATTTTTACTACGCTACACACTAGAGGACAAGACAAAATTTCCTGCTATGCAACGGACTGTCAGAAAAGACACTAATTATTAATGCTCTACAGACTGGCAGACAAGACTAAATTTCCTTCTATTCAACGGACTGTCAGAAAAGACAATAATTATTACTACTCTACAGACTGGCAGACAAGACAAAATTTCCTGCTATTCAACGGACTGTCAGAAAAGACAATAATTATTACTCCGCTACAGACTGGTCAAGCAAAACAAAATTTCCTACTATTCAACGGACTGTCAGAAAAGACAATAATTATTAGTACGCTACACGCTAGAGGACATGACAAAAATTACGACTAATCTACACACAAGAAGGAGAAACTAGAATTACTACTACGCTCCAGACTGGTGAAAAATAACAATCATTACGACTACTCTAGAGACAGGAAGGCAAGTTAATAATTCATACTATGCTTCAAACTGTAGCACAAGAACAGAAATTAATATTACACGATTTAAAGAATGGCATGACAACAATTACTGCTACGATACACACTTCAGAACCAATAGAATAATTAATACTACGCTAAAAAAACAGCCTGGGAGTCAAGAAAAAAACGACTACAGCGCTACCCACTGTATAACAAGGTAAAAATTACTATTACGCTGCAGGCTTAAGGTCAAGAAAATAATTACTACTATGCTCCAGATAGGAGGACAAGACAATAACTATTAGTACGCTATAGAGAGGAAATCAAGAAAACAATTTCTACTACGCTACAGAGCAGAGGACGAGACAATAATTACTCTTATCTCTCTTCAGAGAGGAAGGCAAGACAAAAATTACTACTACGCTACAGACTAGGCGACAAGACAGCAATTATTCTTACAGTACATATTAGTGTTATGCCAAAAATTACCACTACGCTAAAGATTGGTAGACAAGACGATAATTATTACAAAGCTACAGATAGGAAGCCAAGCAACAATTACGATATTGGATAGGAGGACAAAACATTATTTACCACAGCCTACAACCACGCAGTCAAGACCACAATTACTACTACGCTACAAACTGGGGAAGAAAATCTTAATTACTGCTTCGCTACAGACTGCAGGTGAAAACATTAATTAATTCTACGCTACAAACTGGCAGACAGGACAACAGTTTCTGCTATTCTACGGAATGGCAGAAAAGACAGCCATCTCCCGTTCGCTAGAGACAGTAAGGCCAAACAAAAATGATTCCCTACACTACAGACTGTAGGACAAACATCAACAACAATTACTAAGCGATTGACAGGAAGACAAGACAATCATTAATACTCCGCTACATTCAGCAAGACAAGACAATCATTAATACTCCGCTACAACCTGGGGTAGAAACAACAAATACTATTACGATACAGACTGGATAATAAGGCAACAGTTTCTACTGCCTCACAGGCTAGAAGCATGACTACGGTTACTACTTCGCTACAGACATGAATTCACGACAACAATTATTCTACGCTACTGACTGGGGGACTAGGCAATGAATACTGCTGCCATATCTGGTCGGGTGCTCCTGCTATCCACCTAGGTGTCCTTGACAAAATCCAACGGAGAATCTGTAATTTAATAGATCCCAACTTGGCAGCTCAGATACAGTCACTTTCTCACCGGCGCAATGTGGCTTCCTTGTGTCTCTTCTACAAATACTTTCACGGCTTCTGCTCCTATGAACTTAGCTCACTGGTACCTTCAATATATGCATTTACTCGAGCCACAATATTAGCAACTAGGTCCCATCCTTTTACTGTGAAACCAATAAATTGTAAACGCAAATTCTACTCCAGCTCCTTCTTTTCTTGCACTTCCCGCAGGTGGAATTCCCTTCCATTTACTTGCTTTCCCGACAGCTACAATCTCCAAGAATTTAAATGCAAAGTCAATAGTCATCTTCTATCTCACTAATCTGCATCCTCTTTTTCTTGCTCCCTTTTCCGTTCACTCCTCTCTCATCAGTATTCTCATCCTTCTCTTACCCAATTTCTGAGACCCCCTATAAACTGTCACTCTTTCTCATAACTTCCCTCCTATGCAACCCCCTGCAAAACAATGGCAATAAAGGGAAGCCAGGTCGACACATACTTTTTGGGTTTAAGTTCAGCAATTTTCATCTTTAGCATTTTTTGGCCAATGGAGCCGATTGCTTATATTTGCTCCGTAAAACATCTATGATCTAAAATGGTTGCTAAATTACGTCACATAAATCAAATCACACGTATCAAACGCGACTAAAATATTTTTTTATTAAAAAAAATGAGCCTTTATATTTAATTTTTATTCCGACGTTTTAAAAATTCATTTCGTCAACAAAAAAATGTGAATATTTTTCCCCGTAATTTTGAAGCAAAAACAAAAAAAATATTTTTAAAGAAAGTGTTTTTTCAAACAAAAACAAAATATCTTAAAAAGTGCCAATGGTTAATTTAATTATTACTGAAAATGTTCTGAGTTGCACGGGCAACGCCGGGTTATGATGCTAGTTACAACTACGCTACAGACTGGCTGAAAACGCAATAATTACCAATACTCTACAGATTGGCAAAAAGGCAACAATTTCTACTACGCTACAGACTTAAAGTCAAGACAACAGTTACTACTATGAAATGAAGAGAAGACAAAAATTACTTCTACCCTTCAGGGTGGAGAATTGTTTAAAATTAAAGCGAATGTATGATAATAACTACTATTACGCTAAAAGATGGAAGACACGACAAGAAATACTACTACGCTGCAAACTGGTGAATATAACAGGAATTACTTCAACGCCACAGACAGAAGGACAAAATAACAATTTCTACTGCACTACAGACTGGAAGGCAAGACAACAATGACTACAACGTCACAGGCATGCAAACAAGACAATAATTACAACTACGCTTCAGATTGAAAAGCATGCAAGACTCACTACTACGCTACAAAATAGTAGACAAAACAACAATTACTACTACGCTACTGATTGGCAGACAGGACAATAATTACCATTAGGTTGCAGACAAAAGAATAATTGCTTCTGTTCTACAGATTCGAAGACGAGACAATAGTTACTACTGTTCTACAGACTGGAAGACAAAACAATAATTGCTTCTGTTCTACAGATTCGAAGACGAGACAATAGTTACTTCTGTTCTACAGACTGGAAGACAAAACAATAATTACTTCTGTTCTACAGATTCGAAGACGAGACAATAGTTACTACTGTTCTACAGACTGGAAGACAAAACAATAATTGCTTCTGTTCTACAGATTCGAAGACGAGACAATAGTTACTACTGTTCTACAGACTGGAAGACAAAAGAATAATTACTTCTGTTCTACAGATTCGAAGACGAGACAATAGTTACTACTGTTCTACAGACTGGAAGACAAAAGAATAATTGCTTCTGTTCTACAGATTCGAAGACGAGACAATAGTTGCTACTGTTCTACAGACTGGAAGACAAAAGAATAATTACTTCTGTTCTACAGATTCGAAGACGAGACAATAGTTACTACTGTTCTACAGACTGGAAGACAAAAGAATAATTACTTCTGTTCTACAGATTCGAAGACGGGACAATAGTTGCTACTGTTCTACAGACTGGAAGATAAGACTAATTACTTCTGTTCTACAGACTGGAAGACAAAACAATAATTGCTGCTACACTACAAACTGGGGGACATAACATCAATTACTACTACGCTACAGACTGGAAGGTCAGACACTTCTTATTACTACGATAGAGAAGTGCAGATGACGCAACAGTTACTACTGGGTTACAGATTGGAGGACGAGACAACAATAATTTCTACGCAGCAGACACGAATACTCTTTGAAGATACGTTTACGTTCATCACGAGCGGTGACATAGAACGTCTGTAAAAAATCAAACCAATCGCTCTGGTATAGACGGAAGATGGGATATCTCTGTTCTATATTGAAAGACGTGCGCTGTGGTGCAGTGGTTATCGGCTCTAAACGTGAGATCAGGGAGCCGAGTTCGAATTCCAGTTGAATTACTTGAATTCTCTTACGCGCAAATACCCTTTGGAAAGTTATTAATCCGTCTCTTCCCTCCAGTTATGCCTTAAATAACAGGACAGATTGAGTTCTATAGCCTTGGCTGGCAACCAGTCTACCGCACAAAGTAATGGCAACCTACCGAGGGATAATCTTCTGCCCAGTCGGTCATGTCTCTTTCGAAAGCGCGTATCACGTATGGCACTTAACTGTCTGACCTAATATAATAGTTGGAAACAGAAAACTTCTACTGGTCATAAAGTGTGGGATCGGTTTTCTATTGTTGTAAAGTAATACACTAATCCCCCACTAATTATACTTAATATAATAATGTAATTCAATTTATCTCTTCCACCTCTAGCTATGAGTCAAATAACAGGGCAGATTGAGTTCTATAGCCTTGTTTGGCAACCAGTCTACCACAAAAAGTAATGGCAGCCTACTGCAAGGTAATCTTCTGCCCAGTCAGTCATGTCTCTTTTAAACACATGTGAGAAAAATCGGAAAAATCAAGAGGTTGTTTTCTTGCCAGTGGGAGATGCTCACGAATATAGACATCAAGGCCATGAATGTGGACATTAAAATACTTTAGAAAGAGAGGAAAATAGACAGGAAGAAAGAATTAAAGCCTTAAAATGTTTAAAGGATTCAGATTAGTTTCACAGAGAGTGTGGTTGTCTGGAGGCCGGTCAAAGAGCAATATTCCTACCCTGCAGAAATTGTTACGAATGCGACAAATGTTGAAGAGAGAAAAGATTAGGCGTTTGTTTTTCTGCTGGCTGGTTTCGTTGTATTTGTTTTATTTGTTTCTCTTTTGTTATTCTTCCCCCCTCTCTCTCTTTCTCTCTTTCTTTCTCTGGGTTTTTGCTTTCTAACTATGCCTACGCAGACGTCAACACATATCAATATTCGGTATTATATTCATTGTTGAGAGAAAAACAGGTGCTCTTTGTTTTGTTTACTCTATGATGACCCACAGTTACCCTTTATGGATTTTCTCACTAGTAAAAAAATAAGTTATCCCAGGTGATACTTACTGTTCTCCCCCACTTAAGAGAGAAGTGACACAAAGGTCTTTTTGTAATGTGGGGAACATAAGCGTGTACACCCAGATCGTAGTCAAAACATTACCTATCCACCGCGGTGGAGAGGTTCAAAACCGGTTTAAACTAGTCTTATTCGGTCTTAATTAGTCATTTTTGACTCCAGCCGGAAGTTCGGGGCCAATGTATAAGTTATCCCAGGTGATATTTACTTTTCTCCCCCACTTGAGAGAAGTGACACAAGGTCTTTTTGTAATGTGGGGAACCTTAGCGTGTACGCCCAGGTCGTGGTCAAAACTACCTATCCACCACGGTGGATAGGTTCAAAACCGCTCTTAACTGATCTTATTCAGTCTTAATTTGGTCATTTTTGACCCCAGTCGGACGGACGGGGCCAATGTATAAGTTGTCCCAGGTTAAATTATATTGGGCCTGTCATAATGTTTCACTGCAGGGTTACTTAGCTGTGCCCGGGTTATATTCATTTGTTTATTTTTATCTTTCAGTTTCTTTTAATTTTTAATGGTCTTTCTTTTTTTTTTCTGCTTTCAGTTTTACTTTGTGTCTTTTTACTGATTTACTTTTTTTGCTTCAGTCTTTCTTTCTCCTGCTTTCAATGTTTATGCATAGTTTACCTTTCTTGTGTTTTGGATGTTTTTCTTTTTTCTAATTCATTAATTTTTCTTTCTTTTATCATTTTCATTATTTGCATTGTTCGGACTGTTCTCCTCATCTTTATTGCCATATTCACGACGTTGCACGTGCCGGCCTTCTTCAGGTCATTGGAATCTCAAACTGGGACATTTTTTTTTTATAAGCGCTTCACCCCGAGCAAGGCATGTCACTGCCACTACTGCGCAGGGGGCTACATAGAGTGGAGAAAGGATGATTAAATATAGGAAATGTCAGAGGGTGGGTGATAGGCGGGTAGGGATACCGAGAATGGTTAAATATAGGAAATGTCAGAGGGTGGGTGATAGGCGGGTAAGGATACCGAGAATGAGGGTTGGGTAAATGAGAGTGTTCTGAGAATAATTGGGAGTTAGTGTGATAGGAGGTGTCTATTGACCCTACATTTAAACACCTGGAGATTGTAACTGTCGGGAAAGCAGGCGGGAAGCGCGAGAAAAGAAGCTGTTGGAGTAGAATTTATGGTCACATCTTATTTGTTTAACTGTAAAAGGTGGGACCTAGTTGTTAATCTAGTATCTCGTGTAAATTCCTGCTTAGGCGGCACCAATGATCTAAGCTCATCGGAGCAGAAGCCATGAAAGTACTTGTAGAAGAAGCACAGGGAAGCCACATCACGCCGGTGAGAGAGTGGTTGCAGCCGGTCTGCCAAGTCAGTATCAACCACGTTACAGGTCCGCCTTTTTATTTTGTCAAGAAGCCCAAGGAGAGCAGCAGTGGCACCCGACCAGATATGGCAGCAATATTCAATACACGGGCGGATGGTAGATTTGTATATGTGTAGAATAGGTTCAGGTGGGAAAAACTTCCGCCCTGCACAGAGAGCCGACTTTCATAGCAGCAGATTTGGCAATGGATTCGATATAGTCATTCCATTTGAGGTCCGCCGAAAGTGTAAGGCCAAAGAGGCGTAGTATTTTACTCTCTGGGAGGCTAGCCTGTCCCATGCTAATGGGAGGTAGATGCGATTGCCTATGGTGGTTAGTTGATAACAGCTTCGGTTTTAGAGGCATTGAAATTTACTAGCCATTTCCTACCCCAGGCCACTACGGATTGGAGGTCCTTTTCAAGTACGGCAGCGAGGTTCACTTTGTCGTCCACACCTGGTTTTTGATCATTAATTTAGATCAGAAAGAGCGTGGGACTTAGGATAGAACCTTGAGGGACGCCGCCCGCGTTCGTATGGTAGTTTTGGGAGGCATGCCCATTTAATACCACCTTCAATGTGCGGTTAGAGGAATGACTTGATGAGGTCAAAGAGATGTCCAGCTATCCCGTAGCTCCGCAGCATGTGTCTTTAAAAAGATAACTAAGACATCCAGAAGCGGCATGGCTGAAGGAACGAGAAAAATATACCCCGGTGATCAAAATAAAGATTTTGGTACGAATTTATAATCACCTGAAAAAGAGCGCAGCTTACGACGGTTGAAACGTCGTAAATATGGAAATAAAGATGAGGACAACAGTCCGAACAATGTAAATAATGTAAATATTATCTCATTTCTTTCTTTTATACTGTTTTTATTTACTTTCTTCCTTTCTTTTTCTTGTATATTATACTTTTGTTTTCTGTTTTTCTTAAATTTCCTTCAGTTGCTTTCTTACATTCTTGTTCCTGGGCATGACGGTAAACTGCATCCGGAGGCAAGGCCTCCGATTGAGAGGTTGTGAGAAGCATGTTAACTGTTATTGTTCCTAGGTCCTCCCTGACACGGAGTGGTAGCACCTTCTAGGGTCCCGGTTATGGGCAAATAGTTAATCCCCTAACTGGGATCAAAACACTATGAAAGTAAAAAAAATAGACTTCTATAGAAATATTTTTTTATAATCATATCACCCACAAGTAAGGCATTTTACTGCTACTGTTGTGCAGGGGGTCACATAGGAGGTAAGTTATTAGAAAGAGTGACAAGTTACAGGGAGGTGTCAGGAGGAGAGTATAAGAAGGATGAGAATACTAATGAGGGTGGAGTGGACGAAGAAAGAAGCATGAGAGAGAGAGAGAGAGGAAGCAAGATTGTGAGATAGTAGATGACTATTGACTTTACATTTGAATTCTTAAAGATTGTAGCTGTCAGGGAAGCAAGTAAACGGAAGAGAATTCCACAGGCGGGAAATGCGAGAGAAGAAGCTGATAGAGTAGAATTTGCGTTTACAATTTATTGGTTTCACAGTAAAAGGATGGGACCTAGTTGCTAATCTTGTGGCTCGAGTAAATTCATGTATGGCGGGTACCAGTGAGATATGTTCATCTGCGCAGAAGCCATGAAAGTATTTGTAGAAGAGACACAGGGAAGCCACGTTGCGCCGGTGAGAAAGTGACTGTATTCGAGCTGCCAAGTCGGGATCGATCACATTATATATACATAAAAATAGGCTTTTATAGAAAAATATCCATTTCTGAAGAAAAATTATTACCTTAATATATTTTTGAAGAAAAAAATAATTTTCTCAGCAAAATATTTTTTAATACAAAACTAGAAGACATTTTCAGTTTTCTATAATAAAAACAAAAAAATCTTTTAAATCTGATTAAATCAACCTTCTCACTATAAACGAACATTTAAAAGGAAGCCTTAAAACCCTACTTTTTGGCATTAAATAACCCACAGAGGTGTTGATATGCCGTTAAACAAAACTCTAACTCAAACTCTTACATTCTTTCTTTAATTTTTCTTTAATTTATGCATTCATATTTTTCTTTAATTTATGCATTCATATTATTCTTTGTTTCTTCGATTTTAAATTTGTTCTTTTTCTATTTTAATTTTTCCTTTTTTATTTTCTTTCTTTCAGTCTTTCTCTTATTCTGTTTTTTATTTCTTTTTCATTTTTTTTTTTTTTCATTTTGTTTTTGTTCCAAATTCCCTGCTGCTTTTAAAACTTTGTCTTGGCCGATTGTCCACATATTTGTCATTTTGAATGAATTCAGTTTTTGTCAAAGCCAGTTGATTAATATTTTCAAGATGGATGCCGGTCGGAATCCAAGTGACTTTCCTACAAACACAAATTCTTGTGGATTCATTTACTATTGTTGTTTTGACTTGTCTGTTGTTGATAGAGCAGAACATTGTTCGGCTATACGGCTTCTTGCCTATTGGGCTTGAACCAGCAAGAATCTCTTTATGACATTCATCTCGTCTCGTTTGTTCTCGCGGTTTGTTTTACCCCGCAAATGACGCTCATCAATAATAATAATAATAATAATAATAATAATAATAATAATAATAATAATAATAATAAAAAATTAAACCGTTTTCGCTAGTTGACAAACAAGTTAGAAATCGGAAATAGAAGTCTTTTATAGAAGTAAAATCCATGTTATGCAAATGATTAAACATCCTTAGCTGTGTCATATTGACTGAGGCAAACAATGCTTCCTGTCTAAAGAAAGCGTTGCACAATCGACCCACATTTAAGTATTCATGCATTTCTGATAAATTTCTACAGTTATATGTTTTTTATTCATTCCAGGCGCTCAAAGCGGGCATCTTTAGTCTGCCTTTATTTTCTTGTATTTAGGTGTTGTCAATATTGTTGATATAAACTCTGTTTTTCTCCTCCCCGATCAAGATCTAAATAGGGGAGGGTAAACATAATATGTTAACATGCAGAGCGTAATTCTGTGAAATGATGTGTCAATTTATAAGGAACGCCTTTCATTTAAACACTTTTCCGGTTTAGTTTCAGACGCTCCTTTTTGCTTTTGTGACTATTCTTTAAATTTTTTCATTCAATTTTCCGTTTTATTCTTGCTTGTTCTATTTTTCCTTCACTCCTTATTCTTTCTCTCGTTTTTTCTTTTTCGACATTCTTCCATTATTTTTTTCCCCTTTTTCGAAGAATATTCTTTTATTTTTATTTTCTCTCTCTTCTTTCTTTTTCTCTTATTTTTCTTCTTTTTTCATTTATATCTTTTTCTTTCTTTTTTCTACTCTTGTTTCTCTCTGTTTTTCTATTCCTTTTCTTTCGTTCTTAAGTTTTCTTTATTCAATTTTTTTTCTTTTCTCTTATTTTTCTTTTTTCTTTCTATCTTTTTTCACTCTTTCTTTTTTTTTTCTTTTTATTGTTTCATATTTTTCTTACTTTTTCTTTTTAATCTTCTTTCACTGTGGTCAAATATATTGATTTTTCATTGTTTTTGAAAAACCTTTTCATTTTATTCATTAAAATTTTTCCTTTACTAATAATTTTCTTTCGTTAATCTTTCACCAGAATATATCTTTCGTTATAGTTTATTTTTCTTCTTTCATTATTTGCTGTCAGTTTTTTTTTTCACTCACCCTTTCATTTCTTTGCTTAATTTGTTTTTCATTCATTCATTCATGCATTCATTCATTCATTTCTCACATGTCACTTTTTCAATTGTTCTTTCATTCAACCGGTTACTAATGGAGGCGTTGACTTCTTCAACGAAGCTTGCTTGAGACAACTAAATTATATTTTTCTTACAAATGATTCATCGTATTTGACATTTTAAAAATCACGCAGGAGTAAATACAAAGCTCAAGTACCTTTTTACCAATCGCCTCGCATTTTTTCCTAAAGCCTTCGGTGTAGAATTGGATTCGTTTTAGTCACGCTCACGAACTGCTGATTTTTTTAGAAGGCAAATAATGTTACAACCAAATTATATTAAATCAAGTGTTAGGTCTGTTTTTCCGAAAATGTATTGAACCAGACAAGTTTTCTTGCCATTTTCCATTTTCGCGGTTATCCAATTCATAAAATACATTTTTTTTTTTAATCGTGTCACCCCAAGCAAGGCATTCCACTGCCACTATAGCGCAGGGGGTTGCATAGAGGGATTGGGTATAGGAAATGTTAGAAGGAGGGTGATAGGCGACTTAGGATGTATATAGGGAGAGAGTTGGAGAGTGGGTGTGAGTTAGTGTGTTAGGAGGTGTCTATTGACCTTACATTTAAACTCCTGGAGGTTGTAGCCGTCGGGGAAGCAAGCATGCGGTAGGGAATTCCACAGGCGGGAAGTGCGAGGAAAGAAGCTGTTGGATTAGAAATTGCGGTTACATTTCATCGGTTTCATTGTAAATAGGTAGGACCTAGTTGCCAATCTAGTATCTCATGCAAATTCACATCTAGGGAGCGCCAGTGATTTAAGTTCGTCAGAGCAGAAGCCATGAAAGTATTTATAGAGGAGGCACAGGGAAGCCACGTCACGCCGGTGAGAGAGACACTGCAGGCGGTCAGCCAAGTCGGTATCAATCACATTACAGATGCTAATGGGAGGGAGGTGCGGTTGCCTGTGGTGGTTAATTGACAGCAGCTTCGTTTTGGAAGAATTGAATGTTACGAGCCATTTCTTACCCCAATCCACCACGGATTGGAGGTACCTTCTCAAGCTCGGCAGGGAGGTTCGCCTTGTCACCAACACCAGATTTTTGATCGAGGCGAGAGTAAACTGTGGTATCATCGGTGTACATGCCTACTTGTGATCTTATGGTATCGGGGAGATCATTGATATAGATTAGAAAGAGCGTAGGACCTAGGATAGAGACTTGGGGTACACCCGCGTGTACCCCACAGGGAACCCACGTCACGCCGATGAGAGAGATACTGCAGGCGGTCAGCCAAGTCGGTATCAATCACATTACAGATTCTTCGCTGTATTTTGTCAAGAACCCCGTGGAGAATAGAAGGGGCACCCGACCAGATGTGGCAGCAGTACTCAATACACGGGCGGATGGTGGATTTATATAATTGCAGGATAGATTCAGGCGGAAAGAATTTCCGGGCCCTACACAGAGAACCGACTTTCATAGCTGCGGATTTAGCAATGGTTTCGACGTAGTCATTCCACTTGAGGTCCGCTGAGAGTGTCAGGCCAAGCAGGCGTAGTGATTTACTCTTTGGGAGGCAAGCCTGTTCCATGCTAATAGGATGGAGGTGCGGTTGCCTGTGGTGGTTAATTGACAGCAGCTTCGTTTTGGAAGAATTGAATCTTACGGGCCATTTCTTACCCCAATCCACCACGGATTGGTGGTCCTTCCCAAGCTCGGCAGCGAGGTTCGCCTTGTCACCAATACCAGATTTTTGATCGAGGCGAGAGTAAACTGTGGTATCATCGGTGTACATGCCTACTTGTGATCTTATGGTATCGGGGAGATCATTGATATAGATTAGAAAGAGCGTAGGACCTAGGATAGAGCCTTGGGGTACACCCGCGTTTGTAGGGTAGTTCTGGGAGGCATGTCCGTTTAATGCCATCTTCAGTGTGCGGTTAGAGAGGAATGACCGAATTAAGTCCAACAAAAGTCCAGTTATGCCATAGCTTCGCAGTTTTCCGTAGAAGGCCGGCATGCCATACTCTGTCGAATGCTTTAGAGATATCCAAAGTGACGGTTCGGGCTTCACCATTCTTGTCGAGAGCCTGGTATATATACTCGGTAATGGTCGTTAGCATATCAGCAGTGGACCTGGTGAAGCGGAAGCCATACTGTTGTCTGAGAGGAGCCCGTGGGCTGTGAGATGCTGAACGACCTCGGCATTGATAATGGCTTCGAACACTTTGCAGAAGATCGGAAGAAGGCTGATGGGGCGGTAATTTGCGGGGTCCGATGGTTCACCAGTGTTCTTGAATATTGGAACCACAGAAGAAGACTTCCAACAGGCAGGAAAGCAGGAGGAAGATAGGCAGAGCTTAGAAAGGATAGAGAAGAGTTCAGGGGCACAATTCTTCAAAACTATGATTGGGATTCCATCCCCACCATTCGCTTTGTGAGGGTCCAGTTTTGAGATTATGCTAGAAATCAGCAAGGGCGTGATGTGGACGTCATTCAATTGGCATCAGTTCTAGATGGGAAATCGGGTGTATGGATTCCAGACGAATCCAGAGTCGAATTGGTCGAGAATCTATGGGCAAAGCATTCAGCCTTGTCCGGTGGGGACCTCGAACTCGTTTATTAGTGGGGGTATTGAAGACTTACTCTTGCTAAGCACTCGTTTGCAGAGGCGCCAGCAAGTCTTTGGTACCGAACTTGGAGGATGCTATGCGCGCTTCATCCTGGCAGCAAATAGCATCTTCGCTTCGTTAAGTATCTTTTTACACTTATTACGAGCTGAGGCGCCTGTTTTCGTCCGACATGTGGCTACGATAAAACCGGAAGAAGTGATTCCGGTGGGCAATGGCGGCCGAGCAAGCGGGCGTGAACCAGGAAGACGAATGGGATTTAAGCTAAAATTTCCTGGCAGGGATGAATGCATCGATGCCAGCCTTAACCGAGGAGGAGACCTCTGATGCACAGTCTTTGATGGGAAGACTAAAAACATTGTTCCAAGGGACGTCGCAGAGGAAGTCACGGAACGAATCTCAGTCTGCTCTTTGATAACAGTAGGATATTCTGTTGGTCTGGGTTTCTTGGGTAGGGGTAGAGTGGAACGAGATGTTGACAGAAACTACGGCGTGGTCAGAATTTCTGAGAGGGCAGAGCTGTCTGGTGGAGCAAGAATTTGGGGTGGAAATGAAGCAGAGGTCTAGTAGCGAGTCCCTTCCGTTAGGGCTATTGGAGAAACGCGTGGGAAAATTATTTATTCCATTTTCTCCCAAATTGGAGTATATAGTACCTACTATCGCCCGGTTTCACACTCCACCCCCTTCTATTGAACAGGAGTAGAGGTGATCACCTTGTTTCTTGTTTAAGAAGGGGTTCCCGGTCCTTCTACCACCTCCTTCGGTCTTAGTGGTAGTTCAATTGGAAGCTCTTTGGTGTTAGTGAGTGTGGTGGCAATGTCTCTCCATCCTGAGAGTACCGGGTTGGCAGTTTTCTGGTTGCTGCTTCCGACTCGTAGTTAGGAGCCCTTGCGTAGCGTCTCCGATCAACAATTGAATAATATCGGGGTTCCTGTAGTGCCATATCGCGCATGGACGAGCGTCCCTTCATGAATCTCTGGTGGGCAACCCCGAGGCCACATTATGCTCATAGATGCTTCAGTACACATAATCAGTGATGCTGAGGTCCATTAGGGGTTTCAACATCATACCCCCTCATACCCCCTCTCTCTTGTGACCCAGCCGATACTAATCAAGTATCGATTGGTGTACTTCCTGTCTACAACTTTTCCGTCCTCTAAAATGGACATCGAACGACACTTCTTGGCAATTTATTGTCCCTGTGTCCCCTTTTGATATTATTCTTAAAATAATACTCACATCCTGGTCGAACTATTGGCATTCCTCCTTCTGGTGTGCAGTGGGCCATTTAATCCACTTTGTGGACACTTTCTGTAGATTTCGAGAGACTGGCACATCGAGAGTCTCGGCTCTGTGGTGTTCATCCTGGCCATGCTCCTCCTCCGTCTCAACAAGGAAATTACCTATGATTTGTGACTACTCTCTCTCTCTCTCTCTCTATATATATATATATATATATATATATATATATATAGACGGATTTTTACATTTTTTTTCCACAGTTACATTTCACTTTCGTAATCCGAGTGTAATAAATGGTCGAAAGCCCTTCGTCGGTCCTGACAGAAATCTCATTCTCCCTCCTTTTGGGATCCCCGGAAGGTACATATTTGCTGTAAAACTCGTAGCCAACAATGATATCTTCCAAAGGGAAGATGCGGGAAGGAGTGCTAACCCTGCTAACCCTGCTTGCCCAAACTGCCGTCTTTCGGTGCTGTCAACTGTCTTTCCAGTTGTCACCAAAACTGTTTTCTGGTCGTCATCTAGTCTTTTCCTAAACGTCACTGAATACTTCAGATTTCCAATTCGTAAAATACATCTATTTTATGCTTCAGTACATATAAGTGATGTTTCTAGCTGTGGTCCATTAGGGGTTTCGGGTTTTCAACATCATACCCCCTCTCCACGGTGACCCAGCCGATACTGATCAGGTATTGACTTGTGTACTTCCTGTCAGCTACAACTTTTTCCAGCCTCTAAAACGCACATTATACGAGACTTCTTAGCAATTTATGATATTTTGATATTGTTCTTAAAATACCAGTCAATTCCCGGTCGAACTGTTGTCATTTTTCCTTCTAGTGGGCAGTGAGACATTTGAAGTTATGAATTTTCAATTCGCCTGTGCATTTAATATTGCTCTAATATCTGGTCTAGTGCCCCTGCTAAACACTGCGTCTAGAGATTATATGCAAAAGATGTATTGTCAAATATTTTATGTAAAATTCATAGATGTTTGTTATCCAATGAAATAAGTTGTACTATTATGCATAGCGAGTAAGCATGAAAGCAATTAAGTCCCAATTTTCAATTTCAGATTGATATTTAGTATTTTTTCAGTAATTATAGCAATTTGCAGTGTCAATAGATTATTTGCAAGAACTAGAATTTAGTATTATGACTCGAAAAAAAACAAAAAACTAACAATGAATGAAAAGAACAATATAAGAAATTAACAAAGGAAAGTTTTTGCTTCAAATTTCTAAGGATTTGAAAAGAGATCATTGAACAATTAAGAAAATATGTCAAATAGGAATTCAACCAAGGGGAAAAAGTCTCAGGCTGAATTCAGGACTTTAACAAAGCGAGATCTATCACATATCCGAAGAGAATTAATAACAAACCCAAATACGTCAAGTGCGTTCATGTTTGAGGCCGGCTGGAGCTTCTATGGTGTCAAGGAAAACAAGGTGGAAAGCATTAAGGAAGTTTGATGATGTAAAAAATCAAATAAAGAAACCCGTTTTAACAAAAAAAAAAAAACATAAGGAAAATAGATTGCAGTGGACAAAAAATACATGAAAACTGATTTCAGTAAAGTGCTTTTTACAGACGAATCAAGGATCACCCTCGATGGGCCCGATGGATGGGCTCGAGGATGGATTTGCAAGCAAAATGACTCAAGAAAAATTTTTAAACGCCAACAAGGCGGCGGTGGGATCATGACATGGGCTGGGGTTATTGGTAATGAGCTCGTGGCTCTTCGGTCCAACTAAATTGAAAGACGGGGTTAAAATGAATTCCAAAAGTTACTGTGATTTTTAGAGCAATATTTCTTTGATGGCTTGATAACCAGTCTTTAGCCAAGCGTAGATAGATTCTTACCTTTCCCAGTGTGAATTTCGTATTCAGTGGCTGAATTTAATGTTTATGTAGTAAATCGGTTTTAATTTATATGAGTTTGAAGTCCATGGTATCCTCAGTATAGGAACCGAACATATGAGCAACGATGAAGTCTGAGAGAAAATGGACAAAAAAAAAACCCAAAAAAAACAAAGACTTAACACCAGGAAGAGAAAGTTGAAATTCTAGAGCACATAAAGAAGAAAGAAGGCTTGGAAAATCTAATACTCACAGTACAGAGTGACGGAAAGAGGGATAAAGGAAAAGAACACATAACCTGCTTAGTGAGCTTGAGCAAATGGAAGGTTTAATAAAAATAACAAAAAACAAATTTTATTAAGAGCTACAAACAACAGGAAATTGTAAAGAGCCATGATCGCCTAGGTCCCTAAAGGACACGGTTTATAGAAGAAAATGGGTTGAGTAAATGGATGGTGGAACATGGTTTAAACGACACAATTTGTTATGAGTTACAAAGGATAGGAAATTGTGGAGAACCATGATCTCCTTCGTCCTGAAACGACTCGGCACATAGAAGAGGTTTGAAGTTTCTTTTTTCTGTTGGTGGATCATACGGATTCATAAAAATATATAGTTGATGAACATTCTTTTGACTAGATTTTTAGCTTATTAAAACACTTTCAACGCCAAAAGATATTCAGTAATGTATTCTTCTTCTTCTTCTTCTTCTTCTTCTTCTTCTTCTTCTTCTTCTTTTATGTGCCACCCCCTTAAGACATAGGCAGTCATGACCCACTCCATCTCTCTATCTTTTAGCTCTTTACACCCATTCTCTTGTTACCCCTGTCAAACCCTTCTCTACCATCCATTTGCTCAAATCCATCAATCAGGTCCTCTCTCTCTCTCTCTCTTTCTCTCTTTCTGCCCTGTGAGTATCAGATTCTCCGTGCCCTTCTTCCTCATTACATGTTAAGTATGTTTCCTTTTTCCATCCGTCTTTGCTTATATGTTCGGTCCATATTATTCTCAGCAACCTTCTGTAGAACCACATTTCGGCCGCTTCAAGTCTTTCCTTCATCCTTGATGAGATTGTTCAGCATTCGCTGCTATATTGAGGGACAGACATCACATACCAATCCAGTACTTTCTTCTTTGTTTCAACCGAAAATTTCCTGTCCCTCAATACTCTACTCAGCTTCTGAAATGCATCCTTGACCAATACGCCTTCGGATCTCATGGCCACATTTTCCGTTCTCTGTTAGAGCAATTCATAGATATTTAAACTTCTCTACCTTTTCTTTAGTATCTTCGGCCTGTAGTTGACATTTTGGTCACTTCTTTTTACTGATGACCATACATACAGTTTTCTTGTAGTTTATATGTAGTTTTTTTTCGCTTTCTTTAGCTACCTTCTGTAGAAGATCTTGTAATTTGCTTTCCTTGACTGCTATCAGCAGTGTATCATTTATTTCAGTAGTTCAGATTGTTGCCGCCAATGACGAATCCTGGTAGGACTTCTAGTTCCTTCAGAATTGTCTCGCTGCATAGGCTGAATAGATCTGTGAGAAGACACACCCTTGCCTTAGGACCCTTTCTATCTTCGTATATCTGCTGAACTCATTTCTTTTCCGTATGCAGACGGTTTGCAGCCAGTAGAGGTTCTTGATCATTCTAATGTAATTGTCACTTTTCGGAATTCGTACTTGCTACTGACTATGTCGGTCTCCTACAGCTAAAGCGAACACCAACTTCCCAAATGTAGGTTCTACGGAGTACCTGCTGTGATATAGTCGGCGCTTCTTGTGTTTATAAACGAAAATCTACAAAATGTTCTCCAGGAATTTACAGGAATAAAAGTTTTTAAAAAATCCAGGATCCTAACTATTTTTAAGATAATCAATCGCAAATATGAAAGATTTGTGAGTATGATAATGTTTTTAGCTGTGATAGTTTTATTATAAAAAAAGAGACGTTAAAATGGATGTACAAATCCATTTTTTGTATCTATTTGGGGGAAATATTACATTATTTTCACGCAGAAAATTGTCCTAATCTTTGTTGGTATTATCACAACGTTTCGAAAGTTGTGCAATCCGGTCTTTCGTTATATCTATTCTGTCATCGCAAAGTCGGGGCACCTCGGAGTGGTCTAATGGTTAGCAAGTTTGTCTCCCGAGAACAATTACGACGGATTAGTGAGTTTGATCCTCACTGGGTGGTGCATACTGTCAGCTTTGTTCCACATCTAGGCTACTAAAATCACCATAGGCACTTTGAACTCGCGTAATGGCTAGCAGGATTGTCTTGCTAGATAAGCTGCGAGACAATAATAACCTCAATCCTTATTGCCTGTCCAGTACCTAAAGCCTTGTCAAAATACAGCGAAGAATCTGTAATGTGATTGATACCGACTTGGCTGACCGCCTGCAGTATCTCTCTCACCGGCGTGACGTGGCTTCCCTGTGCCTCTTCTATAAATATTTTCATGGCTTCTGCTCTGACGAACTTAAATCACTGGTGCCCCCTAGATGTGAATTTGCACAAGATACTAGATTAGGCAACTAGGTCCCACCCTTTTACAGTGAAACCGATGAAATGTAACCGCAATTTCTACTCCAACAGCTTCTTTCCTCGCACTTCCCGCCTGTGGAATTCCCTACCGCATGCTTGCTTCCCCGACTGCTACAACCTCCAGGAGTTTAAATGTAAGGTCAAGAGACATCTCCTAACACACTAACTCACACCCACTCTCTCCAACTCTCTCCCTATATACATCCTAAGTCGTCTATCACCCTCCTTCTGACATTTCCTATACCCAATCCCTCTATGTAACCCTATACAGTGGCAGCTATAGTGGCAGTGGAATGCCTTGCTTGGGGTGACACGATTAAAAAAAAAAACAAAAAAAAACCCATCTAAGCTACGCTTATAAAATCACCATTTTCACAAACTCGTTAGACTGTTTCCTCACTATTTTCTTCTGACGTTTCGGTCTTCAGTGTGTCATTTGAGTGTAAAATTCACCAACCTTTCTTTCCTCATTATGTTTCCCCGAAATTTTAAGTATATGCATTCTTAGAGATCCAGATTTTTTAAAAAAAAGTCTTTCGTTCCTTGTCTGCTCAGTCACCATTCTGTGAAACCGCCTCTCTGCCGAGTCTTGTTTTTTTTTTATTTGTAATGAAAATCCACTGCATTTATTTTCATCAGAAGAATATTTAAATATATTTCATTAATATGCAGTATTTTGTGTCTTTTAGTAATAGGCAAATGACTGATTTTTAGCAAGTAAGACAAGGCGGAAAATTAAAACTTAGGAAAAGGAAATTGACATTTCAGAGACCGGAAAACTTGCCACTCAGTATGGAAGCAGGGGCCGTGAAAAATTAGCTGCAGGTCTTTCTGTCTGACTCAGTTAAAATAAAAAGATAATGGCCGATGTGATTTGAAATGTAGATTTTACTGCTTAGTATAATCCTCTCAGATTAGATCATCAAAGCGAGCAATAAAGTCGGTAGATGATTTTAGTAAGCCCGGCTAAGAAGGAAAATTGTCATCAATTAATCCCTTACTGAACAAAAAAATAAAAAAAATTTAAAAAAAAGGTTGTAACTCTAGCGTCGAACTGTCATCCGTTTTTCTTTCATATAGACTGCTTCGGCGGTTAGGAGAGAAGAATGGAGTTTAAAAACATAAGGGTTGATTGACTTGCATAATAAATTCATACATCAAATAGAAAATTAGATAGATAATGAAGAGACTACGATAGATAAATAAATATTAACTGACTGATATCGATAGACATATAGATATATAGATATTAAAAGTGAGTATTTTATTGTTAATAATAATAATAATAATAATAATAATAATAATAATAGTATATATATATATATCTATATATATATATAAAGACACATACTTTTTCTTCCCGTTCGCAAACACACCTACAGATAATCCATATCCATACCCCCCCCCCTCTCTCTCTCTCTGCATATATATATATATATATATGGAGAGAGGGAGAGAAAGGGAGTGATATGTGCAAAATTTCGATGTATATAGATAGATATGAAAAGAACCATAAAAATTTAATAGATAATGAATAAAATGAGATAGATAGATAGATAGATAGATAGATAGATAGATAGATAATGAACAGACTAAGATAGATAGATAGATAGATAGATAGATAGATAGATAATGAACAGACTAAGATAGATAGATAGATAGATAGATAGATAGATAGATATGAACAGACTGAGATAGATAGATAGATATGAACAGACTGAGATAGATAGATAGATAGATAGATAGATAGATAGATAGATATGAACAGACTGATAGATAGATAGATAGATAGATAGATAGATAGATAGATAGATAGATAGATAGATAGATTTTATTATGTAATTCAAAGGTTCCACAAAAGTTAATAACAAATCAAAGTTGGAAAAATATCAGAATAAACTGACTTAAACTTATGATAAACATAACAAGTAAATTTTTATTAAAATGACCCTAGCTACACTCATATCGTGAAGGGATAAAAAACATTAAACAATAGATTTGTTCCTTGCTTAATTATCTAAATCTAAATCTAAACTTATTTATAAATGGAACTTTATGTGTGTGTGTGTGTGTGTGTGTGTGTCTGTGTGTGCGTGTGTGTGTCCGTTACCTATAGACTCCGAAACGGCTGAACCGATTTTCTTGAAAATTTACACAGTTGTACTATAAGCGTCTGCGACTGTTCTTAGCTAGGTTTTGTGTCGAGGTACCCCCGATAAATATCGAAAATCGATAATCGAAAAAATCGGGTTATAGAAGGAGTGGTCCGATTTTAATCAAATTTGATACACTCATAGACAAAGACATAAGAAACGATATTCAGAAGTTTCAACGTTGCAGTTCTTACAATAGTGCAGAAAATCGATAATATATATATATATATAAAAGGCAAGATGTTTGTGTGTGTGTCTGTTTATCTGCCTGTATATCTGTATTTTTTTCAGACATTTTATTTTAGTTTTTGCTTCGGGTTTGGCTCTAAGTAAATATAATTGTAGTTCTTAGTCTCAGCCATGATACCATTTACTTAGAGGTCTTATTTCGCCTTCAAAATTCAGTTTACGACAAAAAAAACTTATTTGATATCGATACCAGTAAATCAAAATTTGACTGACAGCCATTCATTTTTCTTTCAGTCTACGGTTTCGCTTTAACTGGAAACAACTATTGCTTTTTAGTCTTTCGTGCCAACGATCAAAGAGTCTGAGCTCCTTTACACCCGAGCAACGCCGGGCTATACTGCTAATTGATATTAAAACAAAATGCTGCATCTTTTCGGCCTAACTCTATCAGCCGACCTAAGTGGAATTACTACATTGAATCTATGGCTAAATCTGTTGCTAAGAAGGTCGGTTCACTGTGTAGGGCCAGGAAGGTTTTCTTGTCTGAATCTACCTTGCACATATATAAATCTACCATTCGCCGTGTATTAAATACTGCTGTCACATCTGGTCTACTCATCTTGGGGTTCTTGACAAAATCCATTGGAGAATTTGCAGTGTCATTAATCCAGACCTGGTAGCTCAACTCCAGTCACTTTCTCACTAACCTAATGTGGCTTCCCTCTGTCTCTTGTACAAATACTTTCACGGCTTCTGCTCCGATTTAAAAATAAAAATCTTGGGGGCGACTTTTACGCTACGATTTACGGTAAATTTAAAAAACTGAAAATCTGTTTTCAAAGATTTTATAAATTTCTTGCGACAATAACACAGTTTATTCAATAAGTGCCGAATAATACAACGTACGGAGACAACTTCTTTTAGGATTACCATTTACCAATAGCAAGGACTGAGAGAATTGAATTTATGGTTTTCCAGGGTCATCAATGTTACAATTTCAATTCAGTTCACAAATTCTCTTAGCTCTGGGTAAAATGATTGATTGATTTATTTTTTTAACGGCATAGTAATTCCTTATGGCTCTGACATTTGCTACCACCCCAAGATATGATGGACCTGAGAGCAACAGCAATTAATTGGTGATTTAATGCTCCTCAAAATCTCCACCCTCCCGACCAGAGATCTTACTATCGGATGTACTCATATCAAGGATTCGGGTAGACTTTGGAGCAGCGAAACCCAATCTAAAATATTATTTACAGCACCTCCAGTTTCGAAACCAACATTCAACATTTTAAAGATATAAAATTTATCATACACGATATTTAAAAGGTTATTGTGCGTTAAAACATTAATAATAAATAACTAAAACATGAAACACTATTGGCGCAAAAAGTGGAATCGACAAACTGAGTTCGAATTCATATCGGGTTCAAATCGCAATAGTGCTTTGGGGAAAAGCGGGGAATTTTTTTCTCTCTCCTTTTAACATCTCTAGCAGAGTAGACTGGACCTTAAATGACAGATGACAGTCAGTCTCGAAGAAGGGCAACTATGATTTGACGAAGGTAAGTGGATGCCGCTCGACTATTTTTTCTCAAAAAGTCATGATAATTCCCCAAAAAACCTGTAGAGAGCCATGAACAGAAAAGACGTTTCCTATGTTCAGAAAGGACAAGGACATGTATCACAGCGAAAAGTGGAATCGGCGTTTAAATACAGGCATAAAAGATATGGATAAAATAGTAGAGAAAAACCAGAATATTTTACCTTGCTTTTGTATCTATTCTTGGAGAAGGGCAATTCTGAATTTGCGAATAGTAAATTCTGCAATAAAATACTTATTTGTGACGGAATCAACAGCAACAACATCTAGAGAGAAGAGGCTGTCATATACTCCGCAGGGAAATCTAAAAATGTTGTTGATGATTGACGTTTTAATAATTCAGAAGATTAAATCGTCTCTGCTTTCTCTAAAACCGAAATCTCATATTTTGTAATGTGTTGTGTTTATTTAAAAAGAATCTATTATATTAATATGAACTACACCTTCCATGAGTTACGAGTTTAGCTGAGAGCAAGAATTCCAATTAACTTAAATACTATATTGAAATCAAAAATGATATTATTTGTAGAATTGGAATTTAAGCTTGACTATCGGTCCTGCAGAAGGAGAAAAGGTTAAAGAAGCCGACTAAAATATGCAATCACGTCACAATATTTTACACCTCAAGCCTCGTTAAACATTTAAAGCACAATAATTCAACTATTGTTATTAATTTATCTCCTGTTAATTGTAATTTTGTTGCATATTAATTGTTTACTGAAAGCGAATCTGGCACAATTAACGGACATGTTTATTTCATTTAAATGATTTTTTCTTTCCTTACTTATTACTTGCTTTCTGACTTCTTGTTTATTGTCAACTACGATCTTCAAAAATTGGAATGCAATTTCTATCGTTATTTTCTGTCTCCTTGAATGCTGTTCAGTTTATTGGCTTTTCTCCCCTTAATAATGTTTTCCTTTCTTGTTTCACATTCTTTCACACTCGAAATCCCTCGCATTGCGTCTTATTGCCTTTGTTGCCTCGCTTGGGTTTATAGTGGGTTGCTTATCTATTCTTTCTCTAGTTGTAGTGGGATTCCGTTCTAGTGAAGGGTAATTGTATACTGTACTAGGTTAACGGAATTTGGCCTTGTGGTAGATAGCCCACTATAAGTCATAAAATGATTATAAAATCAAGAAAGGCAATTTGAGTAGAAAAATAACATTTTTATATATACACATATCAATTAAAATAATAGTTGAATATTGGTCCAACGGAGGTTGAAATGGTCATGGCAAATAATAAGCTGAAAGAGATTTAAGGCTTAGGAATGTAGGGAGCGTGTAAGTGAGGAATGTCTTTGATGTAGTCGCTCCTTAGGTCAGTAAGTAGATTTGAGACAGGAGAGAAGGAAAGAGACAAGCGTAGTAGCCACTTGACTTAGGTCAAGGGGATATTGATTACACTCTTCTCCTCAAGTTCTGCCTGCTGGGGTCTGTCTGTATCCGCTTTTTATATCTGCTTTTTAGATCACAGCAGTTCGTTTGGAATTTCACACTTGTATTTGATTCTGGGCTTCCCAATGTCTGATAAATAAAATTCGCGTAGGCTCGCGAAATGAAAATTTGATATTTGATTAATTTTTATTTTTCAACCGGAATATCTGCGCGGGTCCAGCGGCGCACGGACGACTTTTGGTCATTTGCCTTTTTGTCGTGTGAGAGCAAACATCCGGTCCATCTATTGAAATGATTAAAAACGATCAATTTAAAAACATTTGATTTTCGTAACAATCACGAAATTATAATTTATTTTCTACATTATATGACACAACTATTATTTACCGGTCACACAGCTGTCAAGATAGACAACGACTTAAAAAAATAGTTGAATAAATGAAATGAACCTAATCAACTGAGGATTTTTTTTTTAATCATATCACCCCGAGCAAGGCGGTAACGCCACTGATGTGCCGGGGGCTACGTAAGAGTAAAAAGATTGGAAAAGAGGAAACCGGAAACCACATCCTAAACAAGGAACAAGGGATGAGCCTCTACTCCTGTTCAATAGATGTGGGTGGAGTGTGAACCGGGCGATAGTTTAGTCTATCTACTCCAATTGAAGAAGAAAGAGAGAAAAAAGCTAACGGTAGTAAGTTAACTAAGTTTTAACTTAGTTAAAGTCCGGGTCAAAGAAATTTCTTTGAAAAAAGATAAAGAA
This sequence comes from Ascarosepion bandense, assembly GCA_037127315.1. Classification (NCBI taxonomy): domain Eukaryota; kingdom Metazoa; phylum Mollusca; class Cephalopoda; order Sepiida; family Sepiidae; genus Ascarosepion; species Ascarosepion bandense. Next base: position 664,373 of record JBBBDQ010000394.1, read on the forward strand.
CACTCGTTCAAATAACCATGAAACTATTTTAAATTTAGCCACAGAAAATAAAACAAAATAAAATCAAAGTAAAATTATAACTTACTTTTAAGAATATTTCTAAGCTGATTCTAACCCAAACGCACGTGTACTACCGCCAGTAGAGAAAAAGAATTATTTTATCTTTTGGCTGAGGGGTGGTGCAGTCTACCAGGCAAAAGACGAACAAGGAATTTAACAGGACTTTTTTGTTTGAATAAAAAGGACAAAATTATTCAAATGAAATCATGTCGCAAGTTTTGACAAATTTACCTCAAGTCGGATATAGCACAATCAATAGGTGAACTTTTCACTTACCCACAAATACCCTTGGGAAAGGTATTAATCCGTCTCTTCCCTCTAGTTATGGGTTAAATAATAGGGCAGGTTCTGTAGCCTTGGCTAGCAACCCGTCTACCGCAGAAAGCCATGGCAAACTACTGAGGGATAATCTTCCCAGTATTTGCATTATTCGGACTATCATCCTCATCTTTGTTGCCATTTGTACGATGTTTCGGCCGTTGTGTGCTCCGGCCTTCTTCAGGTGCTAGGAATTCAAAACGAACCCTTTATTACGATCACTGTGGTATATGAACTCTATTCCTTGCGGGAAGTCTCGATTGGAAGTCATGAGTTATCTCTCTCTAACACTGCAAATTATTTGTTCACCACTGCTGTAGCCTGGTATTGAACTCACAACTCTAAGAGTCAAGTCAGCAACTATCCACTGGGAAAGTCAGTCATGTTTCTTTCGAGACATGATCGTCCAAAGCGTGTATCACGTATGGCACTTAACTGACTGACTATCTTAGTGCTGCCAAACTGACCAAGCTTTTAGAACTCAGTTGGGTATATTCACATAAAAAAATAAACTAGTGACGTTCCATCACCGAGCGGACACTGAATTTTCAGGAACCGTACCTTGAACTCCAACTGAGACCTAAACTCGGCCCAGGCCTCAAGTGGAACTCATAAATACAATTAATTGCTAAAGGTACTGAAAAAAAATGGATGGTTCTCTGTACCGCCCCAGTAAGTACCTGACCCTTGTTATCTTCATCCTTTACAAGAAATAGACTAGGCCGAAAATGGAGGACTGCTGCCATATATAAGCAAATGTTTCCCAGGTTTCACTTTCCCTTCTCGATAGTTCAGTATCGTCTCCGCGTCATTTTTGGTGATTAATTATTTTTCGTCATCTTGCAAAGACAAATCTTTTGACTTCCTTTGGCTAACTCAAGAGAATCTTCATAAACTGCAAGAAAACCGAATGGTCATCAGCAAAAAAAGCAGCCCAAAATTTCAACTACAGGTGGGGGATGTTAAAACCAAGCAGGTACGAAAATTTAAATATCTAGGAAGTGTTCTAACTGAAGATGGAAAATGCGACACAAACATCCAAAGTCGAATTGGTATGGCGAAGGACGCGTTCCAGAAGCTTAGTAAAGTATTAAGACACAGGAAACTTTCACTAGAAACAAAGAAGAGAGTATTGGATTACTATGTGATATCAGTTCTTCAATATGGCAGTGAATGTTGGACGGTATCATCAAAGATGAAGGAAAAACTTGAAGAAGCTGAAATGTGGTTCTACAGAAGGATGCTGCGGATATCATGGACCGAGCATGTGAGCAATGACGAGGTTTTAGAAAGGATGGAAACGAAAAGGAAATTAATATTGAGCATCAGGAAGAGACAGCTAAAGTTCTTGGGACATGCAATAAGGAAGGAGTGCTTGGAGAACTTGATAATAAAGGGCTAGATAGAGGAAAAAAAGAGACAGGGGAAAGCAGCGGATAACATATTTGAAGGGCCTGAGCAGGAGGATGACAGAACGGGGGCTGCAAGATGTTGGAGGAGAAAGCGTTCTACGAGCCACCAGGGATAGGGAGACGTTGAAGGCCATGATCGCCTACGTCCTGAAAGGACAAGGCACATAGAAGAAAGAAGAATTATTTTTCCCATTCCGATAGATGAAACGTTGCAAGGCTCTCACTGTTCTATCGCTATTTCCATGCCAGATGTTCAGACGAACGGCATTCTTTACACCAACCATTTCTTACCTTTTCAACGAAGACCTACCATTCCACTCACATATTGTAGAGAATTACCCTCGTTCCCTTTGTATTGAATGGTTGAAATTCAAGTTCACTAGAGAATCTTCTTCCCACAAGACTGCATTTTGTAAAACTTACTTCCTAGATAAGACTTGCTCAATCACTAAATTCTTAACCTGTTCAAGTCTAGGGTTAACCATTATCTTTCCTACATATCTTCATAAGCTGTTTCTCATTTTCTGTCACTTTCTACCCTGATTGGCTCAGGGTGAATATCACTGTAAAAAAAAAATACTTGTTATTTTTCTTTTTCTTTAAATTCTTTCTACCCCTATATAATTATCATCACCGTAAGTGTGTTTATCAAATTTCAAATTGGCAGCTGTTCTTTTGAAGTCGTTGAGATCCCACCAAGGTACAACTACATCCGGCAACAAGGCCTCTAATCGAGAAATTTGGGGTTTTGAGGGCCACCTCTTAATTGCTACTGTTCCCAGTTTCACCATGAGTTAAGGCGGCAACACCTGTGGGGGTTCCAGCTATGGGTAAATAGTGGACCCCTAAACAAAATTCTGTTAAACTATAAAATACATTTTATAGTAAAAATACTAGCAAAACATTTTTTATATAAAAGTTATTACCAATAATATCTATTTATATGAAAAATTTAGCAAAATTTTATTGTAGTATGAAAAACATTTTATAGCAAAATGACCAATGATACATTTTATATGTAGCTGAAGGCATAGAAATGAATTCAAAATATATTTAGTGGAAGTTATGAAATTGTGTTCAAAATATTTAGATTTCGGCGTTAAATAACACATAGAGATTTTGATATGCCGCTAAACAAAATTATCGAAAGAGTCAACCTAAGAATTTTACTCAATGAACAGTAGTCAAGACGGAATATTTATATTTTTTATTTTATTTAAAACTTTTAAAAAAAGCTTTGTATGTTATCAAACTATTTCATTCGATCGTTTATATTTTGAATGTGGCGTTTTTTGGGTTTATTTTTTTATTTTTTTATTTTTATTTTTTTTTTTTTGTGTTTTCTCTAAGTGTAATTCTGGGGTTCACAATGTCTTCTATGATTTTAAAGTCTTTTGATGAAATGGCGATTAGAGACTAATACTTAAACCTTAATCTCTAATCGCCATAATTTCATCAAAAGACTTTACACTTAAACCTTCGATGTGGTTCGTGCTGTAGTGGATATCGACTCGGAACGAGAGTTCGGGGTACCGAGTTCGAATTCCACTTGAATTCCTTGAATTCACTTACGCACAAATACCCCTAGGAAAGGTATTAATCTGTCTCCTCCCTCCATTTATGAGTTAAATAAAAAGACAGATAGGGTCCTATAACTTTGGCTGGCAACCAGTCTTACCGCAGAAAGTAACGGCAACCTACTGCTGGATAATCTTCTGCCCAGTCAGTAATGTCTCTTTCGAGACATGATCGCCTAAAGAGTGTATCACGTATGGCACTTAACTGACTGACTGGGTGTAATAGTTGGAAACATAATTAAAACTTGTACTGGGCATAAATTGGGGGATGGGTTTTCTTTTGTTATGAAGTAATAAACTGATCCCTCACTAATTATACTTAATATAATAATGTAGTATAATCTATGTCTTCTCCCTCCAGCTATGAGTCAAATAATAGGACAGATTGGGTTCAATAGCCTTGGCTGGCAACCAGTCTACCACAGAAAATAATGGCAACCTACTGTGGGATTATCTTCTTCCCAGTAAGTCATGTCTCGAAAGAGACATGATCACCCAAAGCGTGTATCATATATGGCACTCAACTGAATGACTGAATTAAACCTTGCTCTCTTTGAGTCGATGCTCTTACCATGCAGCTATTCTCACGCAACGCGTTTTTCTCAACGCAAACAAACGCTTCTCTTTCCGGTTTAAGCAGTAACTCTTTAGTCAACCCGGATACAAGTTACTTTCACCACCATTTGTTCATAGAGTGACCTACTTATCCATCACAACTCTGCATGATCTCAAGAATAAAAATCAGATGGAGATTTTGTGCTGCTTACAAAGTCGTTAATTTGGCGCGAAAAGTATGGTAACCCTACCGAATAAAGCTATTTTGTGACTCCTTAAGTCAGAGAAGCCGCAATCATGAAGAAGAGGTGGGTAGAATAAGGGTGGATGCAGAGTAGAACGAAGGAGGAGCTACCCTCCCCATAAAAAAGAAAGAATGATATTTGAGGCTAGGGCATTTTAATCTGTACATCTCCCATATAAGATCACTCACACTAAACCACAAGTTTTACTCTGTGAGTCATGACTCTTTATATAGCATCTCTACTATCTAAAATCCAGCACGTTGTTTATCTCGACGCTTATTTTTATTTAAGCAAATTTCAGACTTGATTTTTGCAAGATTTTCAGACTATTTTGTGTATAGAGAGAAAACCACTGATTGTAACTACTATGGGACATCCTTCCAGATAGCAATAACTGGTTTATAACGTTCAGTAGGAACAAGCGTTTGGAACAATTTAATTTTATTGTTATGAACAATTATATACAACATTCAAATGGAATAATATTTTTTAATTAATGAGAAGTTAAAATATATGGCGTAAGTTTTGAAACTGCAAACGAATTCATAAATATAATTTTAAGTAACGTTAAATACCCTTGGGAAAGGTATTAATCCGTCTCTTCCCTCCAGTTATGGGTTAAATAATAGAATAAATTGGGTTCTATAGCCTTGGTTGGCAACCCGTCTACCGCAGAAAGCAATGTCAACCTACTGCGGGATAATCTTCCGTCCAGTCAATCATGCCTTTTTGAGACATGATCGCCCAAAACGTGTATATAGGTATAGCACTTAACTGACTGACTAAATATAATAGCTGGAAACATAATTAAAACTTGTACTGGTCATAAAATGGGGGATCGGTTTTCTATTGTTATGAAGTAGTAAACAGATCCCCCATTAATTACTAGTTAATAATATAATACATCTCTTCCCCCTCTAGCTATGAGTCAAATAATAGGACAGATTGGATTCTATAGCCTTTGCTGGCAGCCACTCTACCGCAGAAAGCAATGGCAACCTACTGCAGGATAATCTTTTGTCCAGTCAGTTATGCCTCTTTTAAGACATGATCACCCAAAGCGTGTATCACGTATGGCACTTAATTGACTGTAAAACATAGATATTTATTTAATATAAATGAAGAGCAATCAGTGCTTCTCTAGTGTGAACCGGGCTATAGTTTAGTCTATCTACTCCAAAATCCACAGTTCTGAAGAAAAAAATAATGTCAGTTGTGCTTAGCTTAATTTATAATGTTGGTAGAAAAAGTAAATTATGATACATTAGTTAGGGTCACAAAGCCCATAATCAGTCTTGAACTCCCGGTCACGATGCGGGTAGTACACATCGGTTCTATTCTACACAAGATTGAACTTTTCCAGTAAGAACAAAACTTGTTTGCTAAATTTGGATTTTATAAGAAATCTTTCGGAGTCAATGTCATTTGTTTAGGTTCAAGAAAAGAGATATCTTTTTCGACAGATTGCGCTCCTGCCGTTGTCGTACACGCACATACATATGCGCTAACACACACGGACAAGTTCACAATTCTTCACAAACAGAGTTACATGCAGACAGATATTCTATACATTCTAAAATAGACATCCAAGGCCAACACAAGTTTATTTAGTATAAAGTTCTTCGACTTTCCGTCTTGTTATGATTGCTTCTGTTTCGGCCACCGGCCATGTATTCCGAGATAAGTATGTCCGAGTTTATAAAGAATTTTGTTTTTCTATATCAAAATATGTATCTACTAATTTTATCATGTTGATTTATTATAAAGAACTTTTATATTCTTTTTCTATTTTTAATATCATTATTTAAAAATGCCATTTGTTTTCTAACATTCAGAGATATAATCACTGATCATGGTTACCTAGAAATGGTGTAATGGTTAACAAGCATGCCTCACAATTCCGATAGGGTAATGAAGTCGATTCTCACTGGGTGCACCATACTTTCAGCTTCCTGCCATATTTAGAAAATCACAATGAAGTTGGGGGAGCGAAGGCTGTGGGATTTTGTTATTTCCAATTAATTAAACAAATCGCTATTAAGAAAAAAAAATAAAATAAAATAAAGGAATAAAGAGCTCCACAGGATATGAGTTGTGCTTGTTTGAACTAATTTTTAGGATTTCCTGTAGAGGTGTGGCACCAGGGATTTGTTGATTTATTCCTGAGGTCCTTTCTTTAGTAGACCCAAAGCTCTAATAATTGCAACATTATTATCTAAACTTATTTATAAATGGAACTTTTTCTCTGTGTGTGTCCGTTATCTATAGACTCCAAAACGGCTGAACCGATTTTCTTGAAAATTTATACAGTTGCATTATAATCGTCTGCGAGTGTTCTTAGTTAAGTTTTGTGTCGAGGTACCCCCGATAAATATCGAAAATCAATAATCGAAAAAAATCGGGTTCTAGAAGGAGTGGTCCGATTTTAATCAAATTTGATACACTCATAGACAAAGACATAAGAAACGATATTCAGAAGTTTCAAGGTTGCAGTTCTTATAATAGTGCAGAAAATCGATAATATATATATATATATATATATAAGGCAAGATGTTTGTGTGTGTGTCTGTTTATCTGCCTGTATATCTGTATTTTTTCAGACCTTTTAGTTTTTGCTTCGGGTTTGGCTCTAAGTTGGTATAATTGTAGTTCTTAGTTTCAGCCATGATACCATTTACTCAGAAGACTTATTTAGCCTTCAAAATTCGGTTTACGACGAAAACACCTATTTGATATCGACACCAGAAAACAAAATTTTACTTAGATCAATTCATTTTTCTTTCAGTCTACGGTTTCGCTTTAACTGGAAACAACTATTGCTTTTTAGTCTTTCGTGCCAACGTCCAAAGAGTCTGAGCTCCAGGAACATGGATTAGTCTTAAAGCTTTCATTGCGCCCGAGCAACGCCGGACTATACTGCTAGTTATTATATAATTTTCATCATATTTCGATTTTTGCTGTGGTCACACTACCTAACAAGTCTACAGAAAAACCTAAAGCAGTGTGAAGTTATGGCAACATTTCATTTGTTTTTCTATCTACCATAAAATCTTTATCCCAATCATAGTCGTAAAGAAATGTGCCTCTGAACTCTCCTCTATCCTCTATAAGCTCTACAAGTACTGCCTGTCTGCTTTCTGCTTTCTTGCCTGTTGGAAGTCTTCCTCTGTAGTTCCTATATTGAAGAATACTGGTGAACTCTCGGACCCGGCTAATTACCGCACTATCAGCCTCCTACCAATCTTTGACAAAGTGTTCGAAGCCATTATCAACGCCGAGGTGGTTCAGCATCTCACAGTTCACAGACAAATTTATTGGTTGCTATGTTACAATCCGCTGGGCAAGTCTTATCAATTAATAGGCAAGTTTCTTTATTTGGTTTTTAACAATAATGTCCGACCCATTTGCTTTAATTTTTCTGTCTGCGTAGATGGTGTAACCCATAGAATTTTGACGTCTATTTTTGCATCCGTTGCTGAGTGATGCTTATACCATTGTTTTCTTTACATACTTCCAAAGTGTTTGTACATTGTCCAGTGTAACTATTGCCCCACTCTATCGTGACGATTTTTATATTCATTTGGGGAAAGTACAGAATAGAAGTACAGATAAGATGGTCTGTTCCTTCCTGGTATTTGTCACTGAACCTGTATTTTGGAGACACATTATTCATGATTTTTGACTGAAAGTTCCTAATGAAAAGCCTCTGGATTTACGCCTCAATAATAAAGTATTCAGTTTCAAACTTTAATCCAGATGCTCGTAACCATCGATGAGTATTAACTTTATCACCACCGGGTTTATTAGTACGTTTTGTATATTGTCCATGCAGTGGTTTGTCTTGCCAGAGTTGTTTCATCTGTCAAAGACCTTTATCCTTAACTTACTTTTTCACATTTTTTTCTGCAAATACTGTTCTTGAATTCTGTTTTGGTTTTCTACAGAATCAACTTAATGTAAATCTTGTTTGTATTTCATTATCGAATATCTGTCTTTCTGTTTTCATGTTGTTTAACTAATTGTATCATCCAGTTCTTTGTTGTTTCCATGTATGTTAGTAAGCCAATAATAGATGTTGTGTTGTATGAAAATTCTAGCTGAATAAGACATCTTCAACCTTCTTTACGGTACATATAGAGACGGTCTACATCAGCCTTTAGATAATGCATTTAAGGATTAGAAAGAAGCTTTTTTGCCTTAGAATCCATTCGTCTGATGTCATTTAGAGTCCAGTTCAAGATGTTGAAATTATATTAGACCAATGAAATGGCAAGGTTATTAATGGCCATAATTCTGTTCTGAGAATTCAATTCAGTTTTTAATAACAGTCGTACCATTCTATAGTCCACTTTACGCACTATTTCTTTCATTTTCTTATGGTAAATTCTTTTCCTCTCATTTACAAAAGTTAGGTATTTTATTTATTCCTGCAGATTTCTAGTTTTATACTTTTTTTAGTGCACATTCAACATTCTCTTCTGTGATTCCATTCCATGTTTATTCTGGTTTATTTTTCATCTGTTTTATCTCTTGTGCAATCCAATCTGATTCTTTGTTATGTTCTTTAAGGCAAGCCCATATTATTTCACAGAACTGTATAATCTCTTGTTGTTTTTTTGTTTTGTTTTTGTTTTTTGCGGTGGTCTGTCACTTCAATTCTTTGTTTACCTATTTCTCTGTAAAGTTTATTTGCATTGGTTTGAAAGATCTTGTTCTGTCTGTAGAATATCTATCTTTTTTCGTAGCATATTTTCTTCGCCTTCAGTCGTATTGTTTGCTTTATTTTTTCTGTAGTTGATAGGACTTAATTTTAATACTTAATATTGTATTTCTTTTAACTGTTTTGCTTTTTCTAGTTCTTACATTTATTCCGCTTGCCCGTTCATCAAGTACTGATAATTCACTTCTATGTTATTCAATTTGTTTTTCTATTTTTCTTTTCCAGTGTGGATCTTTATGTCTGTGAAACTGCCTGTTTTATATTTATGTTCAATTCTTTTGTTGCTGGTGCATATATTGCTTAATTGAGATTTTTATGTAGGTCTTCTTTATCCAGAATTAATTTGAGTGCTACTTTGTAGAGTTTAAAGGTTCTGATGTTATGCTTTGTTGGTTATAATTTCGGGAGTTATTCGCGTTCGTACATTGCAAAATTTAGTGTCTGACTTATATTTTTTTTAATCGTATCACCCCGGGCAATGCAGTAATGCCACTGATGCGCAGGGGCCTACATAAGAGTAAAAAGATTAAGTAGAAGAGAGTGAAGAGGAATACGAACCAGTTAGAAAGGAGCAAGAGAAGGATGGGAATACAGGTGTGATGACAGTTAAAAAGGTGGAGAGAAAGGAAAGGATATACGGAGTGGGGAAAGAACTAGAGTCAAGTGGTTAATAGATGCGTATTGGCATTGCATTTAAATTCCTGGAGGTTGTAGCCGTCAGGAAAGCAAGAATATGGAAGCGAGTTCCACAGGCGGGAAGTGCGAGAGAAGAAGCTGCAGGATTAGAATTGTCGTCTACATTTGGTTAATCTAACTGTGAATGGGTGGGACCCAGCTACCAATCTGGTTGCACGAGTAAACACCTGTTGTAGAGGCACCAGTGACTTAAGTTCGTCGGAGCAGAAGCCATGAAAGTATTTATAGAACAGACAAAGGGAAGCCACATCTCGTCGGTGGGGAAGTGGCTGTAGTCGAGCCGCCAAGTCAGTACCTATCACGTTACAGACTCTCCATTGGGGAAGTGGCTGTAGTCGAGCCGCCAAGTCAGTACCTATCACGTTACAGACTCTCCTTTGGGGAAGTGGCTGTAGTCGAGCCGCCAAGTCAGTACCTATCACATTACAGACTCTCCTTTGGGGAAGTGGCTGTAGTCGAGCCGCCAAGTCAGTACCTATCACGTTACAGACTCTCCTTTGGGGAAGTGGCTGTAGTCGAGTCGCCAAGTCAGTACCTATCACGCTACAGACTCTCCTTTGGGGAAGTGGCCGTAGTCGAGCCGCCAAGTCAGTACCTATCACGTTACAGACTCTCCTTTGGGGAAGTGGCTGTAGTCGAGCCGCCAAGTCAGTACCTATCACGTTACAGACTCTCCTTTGGGGATGTGGCTGTAGTCGAGTCGCTCATGATCTCTTTCTTAATTTCTTGTATACTATTCTTGTTTTCCGTAAAATATTTATGTTCAAAGTGTTTTGAACTCGTCTTATTGCCGTCTTGTGGCCGACTAAAATCACACCATTCCAACACTTCTAAATTTTCATCAATATCTTCATAGTAATTGGCATGTATCTCAGTTTCTTCATCATGATATGTGGTTTGCGTGATGTTACTACCTTTTATTTCCAATTCCGGTTCCCTTTTGTTGTTCATTGATTCGTCTATTCTGGTTGCAATTCTTTTTATTTATTTAATTCCAGCCTCTTAATGTTATTTCGCATGATACACCTTCTTACATTATCTAATTTATTTTCGTCAATGTACTTTCTAATTGTTTGTCCAAACAACCTTTCTCGCCAAATATCAAATGATCGACGGATGATGTTTTCTGAGATTTGTGTAACGTTTCATGGAATGTAATTATAACGACTTTGTACAACTCACGAGACCTTTTTTTTTTCTTCTTGAAATGAACGGTTATAGATCTAGTTGGAAAAGTCGCAGGGACATCATCCCAGTTGTGGGAACCTGAAGATTCTTTCTTTATGTAGGAGTTTGTTTCTATGGTAGATTTTTCTACCTGAGGTAGGTTCCCTCCTGGGGAGGGGCTCAGTGTTTATTCATTGGAAGTTCCATACTAGACTTTTGGTTTCTATTTTTAATTGTCAAATTTTTCCCATAAGGGATACAAAAGTCCATCCAAAGTTACTGCCCGTCACATTGGGTAACAGTCTTTTACAAAAAGGGTTCCGAAGCCTTTAGGAGATTGTTCGTGATCTCATAATGCAGTAGTCATGCGTTACTCTAGACGATTAATATCTTGAGTTGCGGCTTGTTGTGCGGAGTATTCCTTCTCCTAAATGGGTTGTCAAGTCACAGGAGACAGAGACGCGATCGGAATTCTAAGAGAAAAAAAAAATGAAAATCATGTATAAATAAGTTGGAAAAATTATTCAACGAAGTAAAAAACTGTATGGTGTTTCAAAAAAAAGAATAATAAAAAAAAAAAAAAGAAAGATGTTATTTTTTTTACACTTGATCAGATGAGTTGCTGTTAATTAAGAAAAATGTTGTGGTTGTTGTTGTTTCTAACATCACTATCTTTGTAACAAAAGTAATTCTCAAAGAATATTTATAGGAAAAAGAAAAATTAGCATTCGTTTAATAAAATTTATCATTGCTGTGAAATTTAAAAATAATAATAACGTTTTTACTATTTTTAAAGGTGAAACAAACAATTTTGAAAAATAATACATTTTTATTATCGATTAATTAAAAAAAAACAGAAGATATTGGCGTCGCAATGAAAAAATACCGACCGCAGGATATTTTGAAGGAGTAGTTTAGATGAGGCACAAGATCAAAAATATGGAGCACTCAGTGAGAACCGAACTCACTATTCAATCGTAATTGATCTAGCGAGAAAATCTAGACAAGGAAGTGTTAAAAATGAATTCTGTGTCGAAAAGAAAAACCTTTAATCTACTTATTTATTTTATTATCTCTTCGCATCTTCAGTGCCATACGTGATACAGGCTTTGGGCGATCATGTCTCTTTCGAAATATGGCTGAATGGGCAGAAGATTATCCCGCAATTGCTTTCTGCGGTAGACTGGTTGCCAGCCAAAGCTATATAACCCAATCTATCCCTCCATTCAACTCATAGCTGGAGAGAGAAGAGATAGATTATATTACATTATTATATTAAGTATAATTAGTAGGGGGATCAGTTTATTATTCATCACAATAGAAAACCGATCCTCCACTTTATGTCCAGTACAAATTTTAAATATGTTTCTAACTATTATATTCAGTCAGTTAAGTGCCATACGTGAAACACGCTTGGGCGATCATGTCTCTTTCGAGACATGGCTGACCGGGCATTAGATTATCCCGCAGTAGTTTGCCATTGCTTTCTGTGGTAGACTGGTTGCCAGCGAAGGCAATAGAAACCTATCTGTCCTGTTATTTAACCCAGGGAAAGACGGATTAATACCTTTCCCAAGGGTATTTGCGCGTAAGTGAATGCAATGAATTCAACTGGAATTCGAACTCGGTTCCCCGATTTCTTGTTCCGAGCCGATATCCACTGTACATCCGCCTTCGCATCTTAAAGCACTGGAAATTAATTCCTATATTTTAATAAGTAAAATTGTTTATAGTCATTTTTAGCGTTTCAACATGTTTACTTGTCTGCGTTGCGGCATGACAAAAATAGAGAGTTTAATCTGGCAATTGTGGATATTATCTAAAGTTTACAGATGAATTGTTTTCAATATCACAACGGAGCCTAAAATAAGCATTGAATCATAGTGGAAAGTATGCAAGATAAAAGATGCTTATATAAATATGGCAAAACAGAAAACAAATTATCAGAATGAAAAATGTAGTAGTGTATGGAAGCAAATACGCAGCATAAGTTTTCCTGTCCGGCATCATTTATATAAAAGTTGGAAAGTTATTGGCCCTATGGGTGTTCGAAAGAAAAAGAAATGATAGTTTGCAATTAGCTGTTCAAACCTCTAAAAAACCTGTTCAAACCTTTAAAAAATGGCTGATCATAGTTTCTTTATAAGAAATAGTTGGCCGTTCACGACTTAAAAACAAAAGAAACAGTTGGCTGTTTCAGCCTTCCATACGAAGAACTAATTGGCCTCTGAGGACAGTTAACGTATAGGAAATTGTTGAAGGATCAGAACAAAAAAAAAAAAAAAAGTAAAAAAAAAAGAAACAATTCGCTGTTTCAATCTCACATATAATTAAATAATTTGCCTTTGGGTCTAGTTGGCGTATATGATTTTTTTATGTTAATGTTTTGTTGTGATATTTTCCATTATCACGGGATTTTTTCTCATATCTTTGGGTTGCAACCGTAAATAAAAATTCCCCGAGAAATTCGGAATGTCTCACGGTAATATTGGCCTTGTGCCACATCCCGCCTTTGTGAAGAGGCTCGAGTAAATAGTGAGAGATATACCACGATTCCTGCAACCATGCTATCATTTGTGTTGAGTTACGTAGATTTGTACCTATGGCGCCAAACACATGTCTACTTTTCCAGAATAAAAGTCTCTAGTCGAAAGTAGCTCTTAAAAAAGTGTAGAAAAACATAATCGCTACAAAAAGGGAAGTAACTCTGTACATCTCAAGTGTGTGGATATTAGAAAAGGTGGTAGGAAGTGAAGATGATGACAGCAATAAAAATAAATACCGACTGACATTTGACATGAAGAGATTAAGATCGTAGAATTCAGGAAGCCTTCATGCGGGAGCTTGTTCCATGAAGGAACTGCTCTTGGGATAAGGCTGCCTTCCTCCTTAAAATTTGAATACGGAAGAAACGGGGATAATTCGGCTCCGTAAGTGTAGCATAGACTGTCCTAGCAGTAATGGTGAGAACTGGTAGGGCTGAAAAATAGATCTTGTCTAAACGTTTGCCGTGGAAATAGTGGCAGAGTAGCGATAGGCTTTCATTGTTACGTATATGGAGAAGTGTTTGTAAAATGGAAAAAAGTCATTTTTCCCGCGACTAAGTAAAAGATTTTGCTAACTATCAAGGTTGGACTTTGAGGAGTGAGCATCTTCTGCCCAAATAGAACAGCAATACTCAATTTTTGGTTTAATCTGACTCTTGTAAACATATAACCAACGTGAAGAAGCCAGAGACTGTCTGGCGTTATTTTAATAATTTCACCCCAAGGTAGAAATACCACTAGTACGCAGGGGGTTACAGGGAGTGAAAGTGAGAAAAAATACTGAGTATAGGGAGGATTGAAAAAAGGACAAAAGATGAACGGCATTCAAGAAGATAGAAGGTGGCAATTGATGTTGCATTTAAATTTATTTAATCATTTCACCCCAATCAAGGTGGGAATGCCACTAGTACGCAGGGGGTTACAGGGAGTGAAAGTGAGAAAAAATACTGAGTATAGGAAGGATTGAGGAAAGGACAAATGATGAACGAGATTCAAGAAGATAGAAGATGGCGATTGACATTGCATTTAAATTTATTTAATCATTTCACCCCAATCAAGGTAGGAATGCCACTAGTACGCAAGGGGTTACATGGAGTGAAAGTGAATGAAAAGACTGAGTATAGGGAGGATTGAGGAAAGGACAAAAGATGAATGGGATTCAAGAAGATGGTGATGGCTATCAATGTTACGTTTACATTTTTGAAGATTGAAGTTATTAAGGAATCAAGTAAACGGAAGGGAGTTCCCCATGCAGGAGATTTGAGGGAAAAAACTGTCGGAGTAGAAATGGCGGTTGCAATTACTTATATCAATAGTAAGAGGATAGTAAAGAAACTATTAGAAAAGAATGTGTGGTTATGTCTAACCCGTTCAATAGTAAAACCGTGAGACCTAGTTACCAATCTAGTAACACGCTTTAATTCATTGCAATCGGACTAATGAGAACTTATAGGAACAATTGACATTAAACTATTTATCGACAAAACAGGAGGAAGCTCCGTCACGTCGGTGAGAAAGTGAATGAAGTCGATATGCAAATTCATTTACATTGCAGCTCCTTCTTTGGATTTTTTCAAGAACCTCGATATGAATTGCAGAAGCATCAGATCAGATATGGCAACAGTTTTCAATACAAGTCCGAGGAGTAGATTTGTAAATGTGCAAGATGCATTACTACTATTATCTATGCTATACATCAACCGAAGTAAGAGCCATGTTGTCACTGTGAACTCTTTGCTCCTTTCGTTGGTTGCATAGTAGGCGTTTTTCCTTCTACTAGGATGCTTGACAACCACAACAAGAGAGCCTAGTCTATTAAACCCATAGCTGGTTAGAGCGAGAAAAGATACGTTTGTTCCTGTCCCAGAGATATTTGTGCCAAAAAGAAACGCAAAGAACTCGACCGGAATTCAAACAGTGGTCACCGATTTCTCGTTTTAAGCCACTAACCGTTATAAGCCCTATGCAACCAAACTGCAATTACGTATTAAATAGTCAATTTTCAATAGTCTATTTGGAACAGAAAATCCAAATGACTATAGAGGAGCTGAATTAATAAATACTTTGTTCATGTAAGCCGCATTCATTGGGATGGATGTTTCGAGTTGAAGGCTTTTCACCGGTTGTTATTTTTGATGCTGTTTAACTGCGCAGATCAAGAGTTGTTCAGACTAGAACATCGTGGGAAAATCATTAAAAGAGGGTCCTAAATCACGGGCGCCAGCCAGGAGAAACCAATGCTAATGAACTCCACTATAAAACAAGATAAACTCTACACATTGTGACACACTAATGCTAACGGACTGAAATGTAAATCACTATACATACAGTCTAATAATTATTATCATTTAGTCATTTCCATCATAAATCGATTTCTGCTATGGTCGCACTACCTACCAAGTCTGCAGAAAGACCTAAGGCAGGTTGTGGTGTGTTGTCATGGCTAGATTTCATGTTTTTTTTAACATCCCTAGTGTTACATAGAAAAAGTTCCCCTTAGTTTGTAGGCTGTACTTAACAAGACAATTTTTTATATCTCTTAAGCTGGGGTTTCCATGGATTCTTTCAATGTGTTGTTTTGTTTCATTTTTTATCATTCCAAGTGCACCTGCTATTACTGGTATTATTCTTGTTTTCAATTTCCAAAATTTTTCTATTTCAATTTTCATGCCTTTAGATTTTGAAAGTTTTTTAAATTCCTTGGTTGCTATGTTACAATCGGCTGGATAAGTCTTATCAATTAGTAGGCAAGCTTTCTCTTATTGGGTTTTGACAATAATGTTAGGCCTATTTGCTTTAATTTTCCTGTCAGTGTAGACAGTGTAATCTAGTGACATCTTCTATTTTTGTAACCAGTGCTGTGTGATGTTCATACCAGAGTTTGTTTAGGTAGTTTCCAAAGTGTTTGCACATTGTCCAGTGTAAATATTGTAAATATTGCCCCACTGTATCGTAACGATTTTTATATTCATTTGGGGCAAGTACAGAACATCCTGAGATTAGATGTTCTACTGTTTCTTGGTATTTATCACAGAATCTGCATTTTGGATCCATATTATTATGTATAATATTTGCCTAAAAATTCATAGTGAAAAGAAATTGGTCTTGCGTAGCAAAAATAAAGCCTTCAGTTTTAGACTTTAATCCAGATGCATGTAACCATCGAATAATTATTAACTTTATCAAAACTGGGTTTATTAGCACGTTCTGGATATTGGCCATGCAGAGGTTTGTTATTAGCACGTTCTGGATATTGGCCATGCAGAGGTTTGTTATTAGTACGTTCTGGATATTGGCCATGCAGAGGTTTGTTATTAGCACGTTCTGGATATTGGCCATGCAGAGGTTTGTTATTAGCACGTTCTGGATATTGGCCATGCAGAGGTTTGTCTTGTCAGCGTCGTTTCATCTTTTCAAGAGCTTTATCCTTGGCTTTCTTTTTCATATTTTAACTGCAATAGTTGGTTCTTGGCTTTTGTTTTAGTTTTCTACAGAATCTGCTAAATATACATCTTGTTTGTATTTACTGCCTTCTTTTATTATTGAATATCTTTTCTTTGTTTTCATGTTGTTTAACTAGTGTCATCCCATTCTTTGTTGTTTTGATGTATGTTAGTAAGCTAATAATAGTTGCTGTCTTGTATGACAATTCTAGTTGAATAAGACTTCTTCCACCTTCTTTACCAGTTATGTATAGACGGCCTACATCAGCCTTTGAATGATGCATCTTATGCTTAGAAATAAGCTTTCTTGTTTTAGAATCCATTCGTCTGATGTCGTTTAGAGTCCAGTTCAAGATGTTGAAACTATATTGGACCGCTGGAATGGCGGGTTATTAATGGCCATAATTCTGTTCTGAGAATTCAATTCAGTTTTTAATATCAGTCGTAGCCTTCTATAGCACTCTTTACGCACTATGTCTTTTATTTTTTGAGCGAATTCTTTCACTCTCATTTTACACCTAGGTACTTATAAGATTCTTCTTGCTATAAATCTTTTATTGTTACAACGGGGTCTAAGCTAATAGATGTTGTTTGTTGAAGCGATCCTCGTAAATTTCTGGCACGAGTACATTTATTCAAATTGAATTTCAATCCAATGACTTCACTGATGTATTTTCCCGTTTGCATAAGACCTTCTAGCTCATTGTCATTCCAAACATACAATTTTAAGTCATCCATGTAAAATAGATCGCTTATTTTATTTTGAGTTATTTTATAACCACAGTCTGTCTTGTTAAGTTGGCTGGTCAGTGCTATTAGTTATATGCAAAATAGTAAGGGAGACAAAGAGTCACCTTGAAATATACCTCTTTTGAATTTCACCAGACTTATACGTTCCATTTATATGTTTGACATAAAGGGTTGTTTTCCATATCGACATACATCGTTGGATAAAATTGATGATAGCGAGTGATACCTTGTACATATTTAAAGACTTTAAGGTCTGCGAATGTGTTACACTATAGAATGACTTACGATAATCTTTCCAGGCAGTAATAAGATTTTTCTTTGCATTGAAGCAGTTTACCAAGATCATCCTATTAATAAGTAATTGGTCTTTACATCCGTAGCATACATGTTTGCACCCTTTTTTCCTCAAGCAATAGTATGTCATTTCTTTCCAAGAAGAAATATGTCTGATTTGTTAAAATAAATGACAATAATTTGTATGTTGTGGGAAGACATGTAATTGGTCTGTAGTTTTTCGGGATATGTGTTTCACAATTTTGAGGTAGATGAAAGGTAATTCTTTTGGTCATCCATGCAGGTATTTTAGTGGGATCATTAACCATTTCTTTATGTTATATGGCTAGTTTTTGTGAGCTGTATTTAAATAATATAATCAAAAGTTCGGAATATTATCTATTCCTGAAGATTTCCAGTTGTGTGCTTTTTTAGTGCACATTTAACATCCTCTTCTGTGATTCCAATCCATGATTGTTCTCATTTATTTTTCATTTTCTCTATTTCACTCCGGTTCCCTTTTATGTTTTTCTATTCATCTATTCTGGTTGCAAACCTTTTTATTTCTTTTTATTTCAGCCTCTGTCAATCGCACGATGTACCTTGATGTACCATTGGCTAGTTTCCTTTTGTCAAAGTACTTTCTAATTGTTTATCCAACCATTTCTCGCCAAATGTCATATTTTTGGTGAGTGATATTTTTCTGATGTTCGAGTAACGCTTCATGAAATGCAGCCATAACGATTTTGGGCTCCTCACGAGATCATTTTATTTTTTCTTTCTTTAAATGCATGGTTATGAATCTAGTAGGAGAATTTGCAGGGCCATCATCAGGATTGTCCTGGTTGTGGAAACCTGCAGTTTTATTCTTTGTGTAGGGTTGTTTTTTTTTTCCTATGGCAAATTTTTTGACCTCAGAAATCTAATTATGTTTCTTGAAGGACGGGCTCTCGGTTTATTTTGGACGCACGGGTCCAAAAGTCCACCCAAATTTGCCTGGCACGTTGGGTAATGATCTTTTACAAACTGGGTTTCGCGACCTCATAACGAAGTAGCCATTTACTCCCCGGTATGATTAACACCTTGAGCTGCGGGTTGTTTTTCGGAGTTTTTCATCTCTTAAGTGAGTTGCAGAGCGACAGTAGCCAGAAACGCAGATGGAATTCAAAGAGAAAGGCCCTGCTTAAGAAAGAAAAAAAAAGATGTTGGAAGAAACAGCCGATCAACAAAACATCACTACACTAGAGTATTATGTTAAGAATGATAATTATGTTATTATGAGAGAGAGGGGGGGGAGAGAGGGAGAGAGAGAGGGGGAGAGAGAGGGAGAGAGGGAGGGGGAAGAGAGAGAGGGAGAGAGAGAGGGGGGAGAGAGAGAGGGAGAGAGAGAGAGAGATGGTAATTTTTTCTTTCCTTGTCTTCTCTCTTTTTTCTTTTTACTCTTGATCAGATGAGTGGTTAATTAATTATAACATTTGTTGTTGCTACAATCACTAGTCCTTGTAATGAAAATAACTGTAAAAACAAAAACAAAAAACAAACGAAACAAAGTTAATGGAAAAGAAAAAGTTAGCATTCATTTAAGTTTATCACTGCTGTGAAATTTAAAAATAATAATTTGTTCTCACCCATGTCTATATTCAGTTATGTTAAAGTCGTCAAAAATAGCGTTATCGAAAGAAAAAAAAACTACGTAGTCTTTCTAAGAAAGAATATCGTAAAAATTGTATCGTATTGTTTTTAATATCGTATTATTTTTTCTATCGTATTGTTTTTTTCTTGCCATACTGTTTTGTTTTTAAGAAAAAATATCGTAGTTTGAAAAAAATTATTTCAAAATATCAACAAATAACGGATATATGAATAATAAGTAAACTAGTTGATTAATCTATCAGGATCATTTAAAGGAGAAACTGATAAGTTAAATAATAATAATAATAATAATAATAATAATAATAATAATAATAATAATTTGAAATGGCAAGCAAGAATAGTACCAGTGATAGTAGGTGCACTTTAAATGATAAAAAATGGAACAAAAAACGCATTGAAAGAATCCCTGGAAACCCCAGCTTAAGAGATATACAAAAAATTGTCTTGTTAAGTACAGCCCACACACTAAGAAGAACTTTGTCTATGTAACGCTAGGGATGTTAGGGGAGATATGAAAAAATCATTAAATGGAGCCATAACAACACACCACAACATGCCTTAGGTCTTCCTGCAGACTTGGTAGGTAGTGCGACCATAGCAGATATAAAATTACAATGAAAAATGAAATAATAATAATAAGAAGAATGCAAAGAAAAAGACGCTTTGAAGAGTTTTAAAAAGTTCGAGACTAGCCAAACCTCCTCAGAAGTGGAGATATTGTTACATAGTCTGTGATGACCAATCGAAATAGAATTTCTAAATTGAAAAATATAAGAGCAAACCCTAAAAACAATTTATTAGTGCATTAATGTTAATGTTTGATTAAAATAAAGATCATTATTACTAATTGACTATTAATTACACTTTACAATAAAAATAAAAATTTATTTAAAAGAAAATTATTACAAATTAATGTTAGAAACTACGAATTTTAAATTCTAAATTTAACTAAGCATTAGGTTTATATTATTATAAAGTTAATCAAATATCAAACGGGCAAGAAAGATAGACACACACATATACAAATATACAGATACCCACATATGGACAAACAGACAAATATATACACACATATATGCATATATGCGTATATAAGCACATACATAGACAAATACACGCATCTATATATAGGTCCTGGGCATGACGGTAAACTGCATCTGGCAGCAAGGCCTCTGATTGGGAGATTGTGAGGAGCGTGGAGCCACCTCTGAATTGCTGTTGTTCGCAGGTCCGCCCTGACCCGGGGTGGTAGCACCCATTAGGGTCCCAGCTATGGGTAAATATGGGTAAGTATTTACCAACAAAACTTTTTTGAACGAAAAATGTTACCAACAAAATTTTTTTGGAATGAAAAATGTTACCAACAAAAATTTTTTGAATGAAAAATGTTACCAACAAAAAATTTTTTGAATGAAAAATGTTACCAACAAAAATTTTTTGAATGAAAAATGTTACCAACAAATTTTTTTAAAATGAAAAATGTTACCAACAAAACTTTTTTGAATGAAAAATATTACCAACAAAAATTTTTTGAATGAAAAATGTTGCCAACAAAAATTTTTTGAATGAAAAATGTTACCAACAACTGTGATTTAAAATAAAAAATAAGTTTCCGGCCTTAAATGACCCTTTAGGTGTTGATGGGCAGTTAAACAGGAACAAACAAACAAACAAACAATATCTATATATACACACCTTGTTTTTAACAATGTGTCACTTTATCCGTTAAATCCAGAGCCAAGTTAAGAAATGTCTGTGTTCACTACATACATTAGATACATGTAAGTCTGAATTCGGATGATAAAGTGGGCAACGGAGATAAAGAGGGTTAAGACAAACATAGTCTTATTCCAATTCATAAACATACAAATATAATTAAATATATAGCACGCGCATTCACATACAAAATCAAAATACGAAGCACATAAAAAAACAGAGGAGCATATACAAAATAAAACCACAAACACGGATCTACTTATTGACAATTATATGCAAAAATGCACACAGATAGATACAAGAACATTCACACAGAAGCATACACACAGACATATGCTCTCATTACTATTGAGCACTCTTGAGAGAAAAATTCGAAAAAAAATAAACAGTTACCACTTTGGTGGTATATGCATAACACTTCAGAAATGAATTGAGTTCTTTC
The DNA here is from genome assembly GCA_037127315.1 of Ascarosepion bandense. NCBI lineage: Eukaryota > Metazoa > Mollusca > Cephalopoda > Sepiida > Sepiidae > Ascarosepion > Ascarosepion bandense. Next base: position 685,946 of record JBBBDQ010000394.1, read on the forward strand.
GGTGACTGGCGTGTGTATACGCCGCTTATATATAACACGCTAAAATTCCTCTTCTCTGATGGCTTAGGGGTTAACGACTCCGATTGACTCCCTTCATCTCATGGCATTGCACTACACATAAAGGAGTTCTAAAACTAAAATATTCTGTTAATATCTTTGAATGATTTGTGAGCAGTTTTATTGTTGCCAACACTGTGTGTTTATAGATATGCAATTTGGAATAAAGCTCATTTCGTCTTTTTGCCTTGATAAAGTCCAACACAGGACGAAACACGTAGACGAGTTAAATACAGTTTTCCTCTTGTCTTCTTTTTATTTAACCATCCTGTCCTTAATCTCAGATCATAATTGAGTATATTTTTACACACACACACACACACACACACACACACACACACACATATATATATATTTTATACACACACACACATACACACACACATACATACATATATATATATATTAGTTACCTACAGACAGATCTGTTTCGCTGTATCACAGCTCATCAGTACGGTTAGACATCCGATTGCTTTTTAGCCAGGATTGAAACCCGACCGAATTGACATAAGTCGGCGATTCTAACTCTGATCTATGGGCGCTCGTTAGAAGAAGGCACACTTTTAACGTGTGATATACCATGTAAACATATGCCAGTTACTGAGAGTGTTTTAATTAATTACTGAATGAACGATGCGTACATGCCAGAGTAGCTACTGCTTTTTCAAAGTCTACTATTCTTCCAGAGTGCTCAATCAGGGTGTGAGAGCGTAAATAGTCATCCGCAGACAGATCAGTTTCGCTGTATTGCTAAATATAACAGACAATGAATTTTTATAAATTTAATCATGAGTCGTTCTAAACATCGTATTTTGGCTTTAATTTCAGGAGAAAATAATGACAAAATGTATCCAACATTTGGATATTTTTTATGACGCTGGATCTAAGCTTTCGGCTCACATGAGCCATCTTCAGAGTGGTTACAAGGACGTTAACATAAAGACATCCACCATTAAAGATGATATTATCTTGTGTTGGCATAAAACATTGCTATGTGATGGTAATAGTCACCGAATAGCAGACGTAGGTCGTAAATTTGTAATGTGATTCTATGACGTCACACCACCTGAGAGACCGAAAATGTTAACAACAGAACCATATGTCTAAATGCAATGTCATGTGTTGTTATTAGATTGAAATGTGATTTTACTGTGGGTTGTTTTGATTTAATGTCTGAAGGTTATTTTTACTGTGTGTATGTGTGAGTATTATTGTGTTATCGATTAAAACCTGTCTAATACTACATACATGACTATATTTTTTATAAGAAATGTTGTTTAATTGAACTATGATCAGAAATGTGGCAGGTAAGTCTACCTAAAATTAAAGTCAAAATACGATGTTTAGAACGGCTCATGATTAAAAATAATAGATATTCATTGTCAATTATATTTAACAATATATGTTTACATAATTATCTGCTACCACAATATATATATATATATATATATATATATATATAGATAGATAGATAGATAGATAGATAGATAGAAAGGGGAGAGGAGAAAGAGAGGCAGATAGAAAGAAATCAAACTTGCGATATCAGGGTGGATATAAACAATGTGATCATTGAAATCAAATATTAATGCAGACCCCAAACCAAGATATTTGATTTCAAGTTAACAGTGCGTGTAATTCAATTTTCTAGAGGTGGTGATGGGGGGGGGTATCTAATGTTTAAAATCTCCCAGCACTAAAATTACCATTAACCAAAAACTAGCGTTTTCAGATGTTTAGAAACATTCTCTAGCACTTTGAACTTCAAGACTCGTATCCCCACTACGGAACTTCAGAAATGAGTGCCATGCTATCCGAGCACAAGCAAATCCTACACCGCATGCTGTGTTTAATGTTGGAGCCTGTTTGAGAAGTGTTATGACCAAGTTTAAACACATGCGAAAACGTACATGGATCTTTTCTGTATTTTCTATATTTTATTATATAATGCTTAATTTAAAGACTGAAATAGATGGATATAAAATTATCAAACATTTTGTTTAACAAAGAGGACATTTTAATTATCAGGAATGAGTAATATATTTTTGTGCAACTGTTACAATATATATTACATAAAAAATAACAAGGTTTGTTCTAAAATTGAGCATTATTTTCCGAACAACTTAAAATAATAATAATAATAATAATAACACTGGTATGAACATCATCCAACACCGTTTATAGAAATAGAAGATGTAACCATTCTATGGGATTACACCATCTACACAGACAGAAAAATTTAAGCAAATACGCCGGACATTATTGTTAAAAACCAAAAAAACTTGCCTATTAATTGATATGGTTTGTCCAGCGGATTGTAACATAGCAATCAAGGAATTCGAAAAACTGTCAAAATATAAAGACCTGGAAATTGAAATAGAAAAAAATTTGGAAATTGAAAACAAGAGTTGTGCCAGTGATAGTAGGTGCACTTGGAATGATAACAAATGGTACAAAAAATACATTGAAAGTATCCCTGGAAACCCCAGCTTAAGAGAAATGCAAAAAAGTGTCTTGTTAAGAACACTAAGAAGAACTTTGTCTATGTAACGCTAGGGATGTTAGGAGAGATAGAAAAACATGAAATGGAGCCATAACAACACACCAGGACCTGCCTTATGTCTTTCTGCAGATTTGGTAGGTCGTGTGATCATAGCAGAAATCGAAACATGATGAAAAATGACATAATTTTATTATTATTATTATTATTATGTCATTTTTCATCATATTTCGATTTCTGCTTTGGTCTCACTACCAACCAAGTCTGCGGGGAGACCTAAGGCAGGTAGTGGCGTGTTGTTATGGCTCCATTTCATGTTTTTCTATCTTCCCTATCATCCCCAGCATTACATAGATAAAGTTTTCCTTAGTGTGTGGGCTGTACTTAATAAGACACTTTTTTGTATATCTCTTAAGCTGGGGTTTCCAGGGATTCTTTCAATGTGTTGTTTTGTTCCATTTTTTATCATTCCAAGTGCACCTACTATCACTGGCACAACTCTTGTTTTCAATTTCCACATTTTTTCTATTTCAATTTCCAGGTCTTTATATTTTGACAGTTTTTCAAATTCCTTGATTGCTATGTTACAATCCGCTGGACAAGCCATATCAATTAATAGACAAGTTTTCTCCTTCTGGTATTATTATTATTATTATTATTATTATTATTATTATTATATAATTAAATATATTATATATTATTATTTTGTAACTTTTTTTTTTCATTTTTTCGAGTTCTTAAAATTATATTTTTTTATTACTAAGGACTATAGATGTCGTTATAAAGATAAAGAAAATCCCGACTAGGAATGAAATTAATGCTAAAAATGCCTCTTGCACAACATAGCAGAGGAAACAGAACAATTACATTTGAGGACAGTGTAGAGAATTCAGAAAGAGTTGGATGAGTTTAATGGTGATTACGAAGGTATGACAGTTCTACCAAGAAAAGAATTTCCGAATTTATTAATGAGGATCCCAGACACAACACAAAAACCTACATCAAGTGCTTTGAGGCGGTACTGATGCCGAGAGTCAAGAGTGGCTGCTTTACGACCCCATGATACTCAAGCAGGAGAACCCAGTTATGGCTGTCAGACAATTTCTGCAACCACATCACCCCTTACATCTAGCCACCTAACTTTCAAGTTTTCAACCCCCTTGTTTATTATGCGTGGGACACAGTTGCACTAGAAACTAACAAGACTACTTATAACACCAAAAATGAACTGAAGACAATGATTATGTCAGCATACACAAACTTAAACAAGGAGACCGTCCAAAATAGTTGCATGAGATTCAGAAGTTGTCTGGAGGCTGTGGTTGAAGTCAATGGCGACTTTATTGGATAAATTTATTCTGTAGTATTTCAATTATTTTTGTGTAAATTTAGCAAATATATCTTAAAATGAGAAGTCAATGTTATTTTCATTTTTGCGTAATTTATACAACAAATTAACCATCGCACGTAGTAGAAGAGGACAAGAAAGAATGAAAAGAAAAGACGTTTGATAAGTGCAAAGATGTCAACAGAAAAAGCACGGAGGACACCTTAACGCTCATATTACATAATGAAAACACCTTATAACATAATATGCAATGCGCAATAGATTTAAAGTCATTCTCAAACATTATTATTAGGATTATGGTTAGGGTTGGGTTAGGCTTAGGGTAAGGGTTTAGGGTTGGGTCAGAGTAATTAAGAAATTGCTGAAAAATAATTAAAAAACAATTCCATTATCGTCATCAGACGAGCTGCTAAAGACAACATATAAAAACACAAGAAAATCTCTCTCTCTCTCTCTCTCTCTCTCTCTCTCTCTGTGTGTATGTGTGTGTGTGTGTGTGTGTGTGTGTGTGTGTGTGTGTGTGTGTGTCAGATTAAATAAATTGCAAACAATATGTTTGCTTATTTTTAATAAAATCCGTTCATATTCACGGATAATCTTTCGAGTATTACAATCAAAAGATGTCAGAAATTAGCTGTAGCGTTGACAGATGTTATTTTCATTCATTTCTTAAGGTACCCAAGTACTTTCAACTCTCTTTCCGGACTCATCTTCAACAACAAAATTAATGCGAGCCTGCTTAACATTTTTTTTAGTTTAGAGTAAAATATCTTTTTTGTGGTAGAATTGATTTGTGCTCGGTTAATTAAGTTGTGTATAAGTGCTATTTTGTAATAGCATTACAAAATTAATAATAATTTTAATAATAATAAAATTAATAATGATAGTCATTAAAATGACTTCACAGACCACATTGTAGATAAAGGAATAAGACGATATTTAAAAAAACCTCAAAATAGATCAAACAAAGTATGATAATTCTACAAAAGACCCGAAACATATCAAAATCTTCTACTGCAACCAAATGTACGATAACTACAAACAAGATGAGAAAATAATAAAAAATCTCGTTCAAAAGAAAAAAAATATATATATAGTCCTCGTTGGGTTATTGACGATTTAAGTTACTGACAGGTTAGCATTGGCTTTTCGGACATTTAGTCTATAATATTTAGTGCTGCTTTATTGTAATTAAGTATATATATATATATATATATATATATATATATATATTGGATTTACAACAACCACATTAACTAGACGTCTTACGTTACATTTGTACGACCATTCATCCATTTTTAGACATCTACATGTACATTCCTGTCTACATTCATAATATAAAAAATAATGATCGATAATACAACTATTCTACATCAAGGAAACAACTAAAACAAACTATAGATTCTTGAGGCAATGTTCATTAAAACACTTAAGCTGTCAATTAATACAATCAGCGATGAATATTGTAGTAATGTTCTAAAATGTTTGTAAAAAGTACAGTTTTTTCATGCTTTAACACGTGCATGACCATGACATTACAACATATAAAACAGTTCCATTTTGGATAATTTTCACGTTCTCATGAACGCTAGCAATATGTCAACCGTTATATTTAAAGCAAAAAAATGTACAGTAATTTTTAGCAACACAGTTTTCCGGTAACATTTGTTACCATAACTCACACCCCTGAAGATGACCACGAAAAGAGGTTGAAAGTACTTGGGTACCGTAAGAAATGAATGAAAATAACATCTGTCAACGTTACAGTTAATTTCTGACATCTTTTGATTATAATACGCGAAAATTATGCGCGAGTATGAAGGGATTTTTTAAAAAAATAAGCAAACATATTGGTTTGCAATTTATTTAATCTGACATATATATATATATATATATATATATATATATATATATATATATACTAGCAGTGTAGCCCGGCGTTGCTCGGGTGGAATGAAACCTTTAAAACTAATCCATGGTTCTGGAGCTAGTCTATTTGGACGTTGGCACGAAAGACTAAAAAACAATAGTTGTTTCCAGTTAAAGCGAAACCGTAGACTGAAAGAAAAATGAACGGATGTAAGTGAAATTTTGATTTCCTGGTATCGATATCAAATAAGTTTTTCGTCGTAAACTGAATTTTGAAGGCTAAATAAGTCCTCCGAGTAAATGGTATCATGGCTGAGACTAAGAACTACAATTATACCTACTTAGAGCCAAGCCCGAAGCAAAAACTAAAATAAAAGGGCTGAAAAAAATACAGATATACAGGTAGATAAACAGACACACACACAAACATCTTGCCTTATATATATATATATATATATATATAATCGATTTTCTGCACTATTGTAAGAACTGCAACCTTGAAACTTCTGAATATCGTTTCTTATGTCTTTGTTTATGAATGTATCAAATGTGATTAAAATCGGACCACTCCTTTTATAACCCGATTTTTTTCGATTATCAATTATCGATATTTATCTGGGGTACCTCGGCACAAAACTTAGCTAAGAACACCCGCAGATGCTTATAGTACAACTGTGTAAATTTTCAAGAAAATTGGTTTCGGGGTCTATAGGTAACGGATACACACACAGACATACACAGAGACAAAGTTCCATTTATAAATAAGTTTTTATAAATATATATATATATATAGTTCTACTTTTGCTAACTCCTGGTTAAACTTGTTTATATGTGTTCAGACCAATTCTTGAAAGGGAAATTGGAAATTCCGTTTTGTCTTTGAGTTTATCCTGTCAACAGCTCCATTCCTGGAGCTACATCCGCGAGTAGTGGCAGAATTTGTTTTGTTGTTTTTTAATGAAGGACATTTTTTTATACTTTAATTTTCCCAACGTGCCGTTCATATTTAGACACGTGAACTTTTATACTGAAAAATTCTCATCATTCTTCTTCAATTCTCAACACATAACAACATTCGGCAGGTATGTTTTTCATTGCTTAAAAGTAAAGATTAGCTGCGGTTTTGAAATATTAGTCAGCGAAAAAGGAACGACTAAGATATTTTCGCTATTTTAAAGTCGATCAAAACATTGAGCTCACCAAATACCAAAACTTAGTCATTATTTTTAAGGAAGGACGGATATATTTATAAATATAGATAAGTATATTTTGATCTTTTTTGTTTTTGTTTTTTTTAATTCTTAATAAATCTTATTTTCATGCACTGATTGACCCTACACTGTAAAGCAAAGATTATTTATCTGACTTAGACTGATCACTCAAATTAAGGGGTACTGTCTTTCGATTCATTTTTATAAATGAAACCCTTAATGCGAAGTACCAAAATTATTTAAAGGAATATCTTCATCTTGGTTTTAAAAGAGGACGAAAAGTACGACACTAAAATCCGAAGTCGCATTTGGGATAGTCAAAGATGCCTTCAAAAAGTTAAGCGCAGTATTATGAAATAATTTCGTTTATAGAATAGAAAAGACAACTGAACTTTTACGTAATATCTCTCATCATATATGGAAGTGAATATTGAAAAATGTGGTTATACAGGAGGATGTTGTGGATACCATGGACGGAAGACGTGAGCAGCGACAAAGTTTTAGAGAAAATGGAAACAAAGTGGAAACATATACTTAACATCAAGAAAGGACAGTTGAAATTCCTAGGGCACCTAATGAAGCAAGAATGAGTGGAAAATTTGATACTCACAGGCCAGAGCAAATGCATGGACGGAGAAAAACCACGCTTAACCTACTTAGTGAACTTGTATAAATGGATGGTCCCACAAGTGAGAAGAAGGGAATTATTGGGAAACTAATTGAAATTCACCTGAAGCGAGCTGAATGTGTAATGCTCCTCATGCCAATGACATTTCCACGGAGCCTCTCTACGGCATATGATTCATTGAATTTCTTTTAATGTCTTCCTCTCGAATTTATATTTAAATTAACCAGGGGTCATCTGGAAAGAATGTGCTCCGTTTCAAAGCCTTCATCTGAACGGTTACACTTACACACCGGCCTCACTAACTGATGTGAGGCCCCATTGTAACGATATACTAGTGTGTTGTAGATATACTAGTTTAAATGCCTAACGGCGAAATTAGATTTACGAAAAAAACAAAAAAACGGCAAAGCACACGTTCTGAGAATGAAACGTGAATCTCATTACGCGTTCACGATCAATCATGTCATGGCGTCATGTTTGCTGAAATGCTCCATGGAATATTTCTTTTTTCCTTATCCACATAGAACTATTTTCAGTTACTTCTATTAGGCGTTTTATACTTTTGGTCCTATTACGCCCTCTAATTCGATAAATATATATATAGTCATCCGCAGATAAATCTGTTTCGCTGTATCACAGCTCATCAGTACGGTTAGACATCCGATTGCTTTTAACCCAGGATTGAAACCCGACCAAATTGGCGTCAGTCGGCGATTCTACTTCTGAGATATGGGCGCTCGGTAGAAGGAGGCAGACTTTTAGCGTATGATGTATCATACGCCAGTAGCCAGAGTGTTCCAATTCATTACTGAATGAGTGATGCATAGATGCTAAAGTAGCTACTGTTTTTTTTTTCAAAGTCTACCATTCTTCCAGAGTGCTCAAACAGGGTGAGAAAGCGTAATATATATGAAAAAAAGTAGATAAAGGAAACTATTAACAGAGAATATACGGCTGCATCTAGTCATTTCAACTGTAAAATGATTAGATCATGTCACCCATCTATTAATACAATTAAATTCATAAAATCTAGGTTACCAGAGGGAAGAGTTCATCCGAACATTTACTATGAAATTACTTATAGAAAAGGCAGAGAGAAGCTACTAAAACTGAGGCACCAGTGCGGACCAATGGCATTGTAGATTCTTTTACGGATTTTATCAAGGATCTCTAAATATATAGCAGACGTACCAAAATATCTATTCAATGCGTACGCGATCTTGGCTCTACATTGCCTCCTTATATTATAACTATAAGAAACAGTGGTCCCGTTAATATACGCCACGGTCTCAGCGCTTCCATCCATTTACAAATATTCGTTGGGTGGTTTGCACCGTCTTCAGTATGTCTTGTGAGTGTTAAATTCTCCAAGCTCTCTTTCTTCATTATGACTCCACAAAGAAAAGTTCAACCTTCTCTTTTTGACTGTAACTAAAATTGTTCTTTTTTTTTTCCAGATTTTCTTTAAAATTTCCACGTTTCTCAGCATCCTTCTGTAGAACAATATCTCTGTTGTCTCACTTCAGGTGTCAAGTCTAGTGCTCACTGCCTCATAGAAAGATAAATATTACACAGTAGTTCAGCAGTTTTTGCTTTGTAACCAAAATGTTCTTACTCCCTTGATATTTTAGAGGCTGGATGGCATCTTTAGCGAGGCTTACGGCCATATCACGTTGAATACACCGGTTCTCGCTCGATCACTAAAGTTAAGCAACATTGAGCCTGGTCAGTATTTAGATGGGTGACCGCTTGGGAATACCAGGTGCTGTAAGCGTTTAGTGACGGATGTGCGTTGTGGTGCAGTGGATATCGGCTCGGAAAGAGAAATCGATGAGCCGAGTTCGAATTCCAGTTGAATATCCTGCATTCACTTAAGCATTGGTACCCTTGGGAAAGGTATTAATCCGTCCCTTCCCTCCAGTTATAGGTTAAATAACAAGGGTAGGACTTGCGGACCGTTCCCTTAAAAACAAATCCCAATGAATCTTGGTACTCGAAAAGAAAAAAGTATTACTAGACACAAAACTTATATAAAAAAAACAATAACAAATTGTTGAAAGGAAAAGGTATTACCAGCAATAAATAAAGATTTAGTTGGTAATAAATGACCCGCCGAGGTTGATATGCCATAAGACAAAACCAACCAACATCTTCAGCTACTTTCAACTTCTTTCCGAGATCATTTTCAGGGGTGTGAGTTATGTTAACAAAACCTTGGAAAATGAAAAATGAATAACATCTGTCAACGTTTCAGCTCATTTCTGACATCTTTCAATTATAATACGCGAAAGATTATCCGGTGAATATGAATGGATTTTATTAAAAATAATCAGACATAATGTTTGCAATCTATTTAATCTGACATATATATAAGAAAAAAATTAGGCAGACTCGTTATTTCATAGTAAATCGGAAGTGTAGGCCTATTTCAGGCGAACCATCATCAGCTTCCGTCTTTATTGTACAGAAGATTTTACACGAATGAAATTCACAAAGACCCCCCACCAAAAAAATATGGAAGAAAAATAACCGGATTTCTTTTTTTATTGGGGAGGGGGAGGTCTTTGTTTGTGAATTTCATTAGTGTAAAATCAATGGAAACGCAAACTGCTGATGGTGCGCCTGAAATAGGCCCATACTTCCGATTTACCATGAAATAAATGTCTGCCTAAATTTTTCTTATATTTGCTCTATATGTATTTATATACATATATATTTAGAGCTCTCTTAGAGAGTTATCCTACCACTGTATGTACAGGATACTCCTTTGGGTTCTTCTATATCTATACCGCATGCTTATATATATATATATATATATATATATATATATATATATATATATATGTGTGTGTGTGTGTGTGTGTGTGTGTGTGTGTGTGTGTGTGTGCTTAAATGAACTGCCGAATTCCCCGAGGTCAGACTGCACATGTAGCCTTGCACGTATTCAGGAAGTTCCACTGTAAGCCATCGACATTATTTCTAGACTTTTCAACAATATAGAAGAGGAAATATGGCGGCTCTTTCGCTGGCACTCTAACTTCCGGCGAATACAAATGTAGAAAACTGGCGCGAATTTGTGGTTTACCCAATACTTTCTCCCTTCACTGTATCATTTCCTTTTTCATCGTCTGCTTGTCTACTTCGCATACCAAAGATCATTGTCATAAATTACTACAAATTAATAATTTGGAGAATGTAACTGCTTTTTCTCAACTTAATTCAAGTTTTAGATTTAGTTTTGAGATTTTAAAAGTAAATTAATGTACTGTATTCTATAAGAATAGAATTATTCTAAAGCCATCAGTTTTTTCATAAATTGTAGGATTTGGAGTTCAGCGTCTTCCACTATTCGACCTCCGCTACTGGCATGTTAACATGTATTTTAAGCGCCCACTCATTGCACGCCTAAAATTCTTTCAAAGGAAGTATTTTTAATATGATTGTGTTCCTTCAGAAATAAGAAATATTCTTTTTTAATCATATCGCCCCAAACAAGGCATTTACTGCCACTGTTTTGCAGGGGGGTTACATAGGCGGAAAGTTATGAGAATGAGTGACGGGTTATAGGGGGTGTCAGGAAGGGGGTAAGAGAAGGATGATTGTGGTCATAAAGTGAGGGAACAGGTCATCTATTGATTCTAATGCAGAATTGATCCCCCACTTTCGATCCACATTATAATATTATAGATTTTTTTTAATAATCATATCGCCCCAAACAAGGCATTTTACTGCCACTGTTTTGCAGGGTGTTACATAGGAGGAAAGTTATGAGAATGAGTGATGGGTTATAGGGGATGTCATGAAGTGGGTAAGAGAAGGATGAGAATACTGATGAGATTGAATTGAACAGAGAAGGGAGCATGAGAGAGAGGATGCAAGTTAGTGAGATAAGAGATGACAACTGACTTTACATTTAATTTCTTGGAGATTGTAGCTGTCGGGAAAGCAAGTAAATGGAAGGGAATTCCACTTGCGGGAAGTGCGAGAAAAGAAGGAGCTGGAGTAGAATTTGCGTTTACAATTTATTGGTTTTACAGTAAAAGGGTGAGACCTAGTTTCTAATCTTGTGGCTCGAGTAAATTTATATATAAGAGGCACCAGTGTGCTAAGTTCATCGGAGCAGAAGCCGTGAAAGTATTTGTAGAAGAGACACAAGGAAGCCACATTGCGCCGGTGAGAAAGTGACTGTATCTGAGCTGCCAAGTCGGGATCGATTACATTACAGATTCTCCGTTCGATTTTGTCAAGGACACCTGGGTAGATAGCAGAAGCACCCGACCAGGATATGGCAGCAGTATTCAATGCACGGGCAGATGGTAGATTTATATATGTGCAGGATTGTTTCAGGCGGAAAAAACTTCCTGGCCCTACACAGAGAACCGATTTTCTTAGCAGCGGATTTCGCTATGAATTCTATATAGTCATTCCACTTGAGGTCTGTTGTGGGAGTTAAGCCGAGGAGGCGCAGTGTTTTGCTTTCAGGGAGACTAGCCTGATCAATGCTTATAGTTTCGAAACCAAAATGTTTGGGGAATTGAAGCAGAAGACTTGGTTTTTATCATCATGCTTAAATTATCATCTCAACAGCATTTCGATCGGTTTGTCTTCGAAACAATATGTCTACATTATTTACACTATTTACATTGTTCGAACTGTTGTCGTCATCTTTGTTGCCATATTCAAGACGTTTCAACCACTGTAAACTTTCTTTATTTGAAAGGAATTTCGAACTAAAACCTTTATTTCGCTCATCAGGTTTGATCAAAGGTTCATATCTCTTCCAGATGTCAATTATTTCCTTTCAACTCAACTCTGTAAGTTTTCTTTTTGTTCACCTCTGCTGTAGCTAGATATTGAACTCACAACTCTTTGGGTCAAGTCACTGTATCTAACCAACGCTTTTATCTACTGGGCTATGTATCTATGAGGACTTCTAAGTGTTTTGTTCCCCACTGCTGTAGCTAGATATTGAACTCACAACTCTTTGGGTCAAATCAATAGATCCAACTAACGGCTTTATCCAGAAAAAAGTAAGTAAAAACTTATGGAGTTGTGTGTTTACACCCCCCTTACATTTTAATTATTTGATTAAAATTTACTTTTAGACGAGCTCCATCTCCCCCCCCCCCATTTTTGTAAGTAAAGTTTTGGTATCCTCCTTTGTCTTGTATTTACAATTTATAATAAAGCCAACTTTGAAAAATGTTGGTCGAAAGGTTCCTCAGATTAGGTTAGTATAATGACGTCCATTTGTTCAAATATATATATATATATATATATATATATACTCCAGGCTCTTATATGTCAATAAATATTGTTTATATATTTATAAGAATATGTTATTAAATACAATATACATAGATTTATAACAGTATGTCATTAAATACAGTATGTATATTTATATCAATATGACATTAATTATAATCTACATATTTACAACAACATATGCACTATGTGCATTGTGGTGCAGTGGATATCGGCTCGTAACGAGAAATCAGGGAATTCCAGTTGAATTCCATCACTTACGCGCAAATACTCTTGGGAAAGATATTGATCCGTCTCTTTCCTCCAGTTATGGGTTAAAAAATAGGACAGATTGGGTTCTATAGCCTTGGTTGGCAACCAGTCTACCACAGAGAGTAATGGCAAGCTACTGCGGGATACTCTTCTGCCTAGTCAGTCATTTTGTTTCGAGACATGATCGCCCAAGCGTGTATCACGTAGGGCACTTAACTGACTGACTGAATATAATAGTTGGAATTGTGTTCTATAGTCTTGAATGGCAACCAGTCTACCACAGAGAGTAATGGCAAGCTACTGCGGGATAATCTTCTGCCCAGTCAGTCATGTCTCTTTCGAGACATGATCACCCAAGCGTGTATCACGTATGGTACTTAACTGACTGAATGATACGCTAGGTTCCATATATCATTAATTAGTCTCGATATTTTTATAATCATACATAATTTAATGTAATGTATATATTTATAACAAGTTTATTAATTAAATCCCATAAACAAATTAGTATTAGACTTGGATTAAATTTGAAAAGTATATTTAGGCTCAGAATGTTATCAGACAGAACAATAGAAATGCAGAGGGACTTGCACATGTGGTTTATAGATTACGCCAAGGCGTTCGACGCCACAAAGATCTGTCAGAGCTGGTCGGCAACCTTGGCATATTCGGGAAGCCTATTAGAATAATCAAGAACTTGTACTAACAACAAACCACCTGCATACGAAAAGAAAATGAGTTCAGCAGATATACGAAAATAGAAAGGGGTGTAAGACAAGGATATGCCTTCTCAATCAAACTATACAGCGAGGTGATTCTGAGAGGATCAGTAGTTCGACCAGGATTCATTATTGGCGCCCACAATCTTAGCAACGTCAAGTATGCAGACGATAATAGTCTGATGTGAGTCCGAGTAAATAACGATTAAATGTTTAATGCCATGAACATTTAATAGCAGTTTTAATCGAACTATTCAACATTATACCAGATGATGAACAGAAAGAAGAAGTCATGGGTCCAAGAAAAATAATCATAAAAAATATCAAACAATTTTATAGAATGGGAAGTGAGTTGAATAGAGCGCACAAGAGAAACAAAGCGGAAATAGGACAAGAGCGCGGACTCGTCAAAGATACCGGAACAAAGAACGAGATATTTAGGCTCAGAATGTTATCAGACAGAGCAATAGAAATGCAGAGGGACTTGCACCTGTGGTTTATAGATTATGCAAAGGCGTTCGATAAAGTACGCCACAAAGATCTGTCAGAGCTGGTCGGCAACCTTGTCATATTCGGGAAGGCTATTAGAATAATCCAGGACATATACTGTCAGCAAAACACCTGAAAAGGGATAGAAAATGGATTCAATAAATATACAAAAATTTGAAAAGTGTGTAAGACAAGCACGTGTCATCTCATGAGACTTGTGGGGCGATGGTCAATGAACTACAAGTCCTACCGGGATTTACTAATGGCAGCCATAATCTTAACAACATAAGATATACCGATGACAGTGTTCGTAGAAGAAACAGAAAATGAATTCAGTAAAATGTACAAATATAGAAAAGAGTGCAAGACATCGCATGGAGAGTATTTAACCTAAAGGAAGTGGCAATTCTGAGAGAACTAAAAGTCCTACCTGGATTTATTAATGGCAGTCACCTCCTTAACAATATAAGATATACAGATGACACACTGATTATAGAAGACACAGAAAAAACTACAAGAACTCTGAGAGAACGTAATGAAGGAAAGTAAGAAAAAGGGACGAAACAAGTCCTGGGTATGGCGGTAAACATCCATCCAGCAGCAAGGCTTCTGATTGGGAGGTTGTGAGGAGCATGGAAACCACCACTTAATTGCTGTTGTTCTCAGGTCCACCCTGATTCGGAGTTGTAGAACCTGTTAGGGTCCCAGCTATGGGCAAATAGTTAACCACCTGCCAAACTGGGGTCAAAACACTATGAAAGTATAAAAATAGACTTTTATAGAAAAATATGCATTTTTGAAGGAAAATTACTATAACACATATTTGAAGGACAAAAAAAAAATTGCCATAATACATTTTTGGAGGAAAAAAAAATATTCCTAGCAATACATTTTTGAATACGAAACTAGAAGACATCTCCAGTTTTCTAAAATAATAAAAATTTAATCAAAATCCGACTAAATCAACATTATAAACGAACATTAAAATGAAACACTCAACCCCCCTTTTTGGCATTAAATAACCCACAGAGGTTGATATGCCATTAAAGGTCTAACCATTAATTGTAATAGAGTAAATGCCACTTAGTTGAGTGCCATATGTGATACACGCTTTGGGTGATCATGTCTCGAAAGAAACATAACTGACTGGGCAGAAGATTATTTCGGAGTAGGTTGCCATTGCTTTCTGCGGTAGACTGGTTGCCAGCCAAGGCTATAGAACCGAATCGTTGAAAGAACAGCACAACGAGAAAATTACAAATAGTCGAAGATACGAAAATCAAATAAGTACAAAAAATTAAATATTTGTGAAATGTTTTAACAGAGGATAGAAAGTCCAACACTAAAATCGGACGGCGCATTTGGGATAGACAAAGACGAATTCCAAGAAGTAAACAAAGAAACATGAAAAAATGTTAGAAACAAAGAAAAGAGTATGGAACTGTTACGTAAAATCGGTCTATCATTATGGCAATGAATGCTGGACGACCTCTTCACAGATGAAGAGAACACACGAGACAACAGAAATTTGGTTCTACAGGAGCATGCTGAGGATACCATGGACTGAACATGTGAGTAACGACAAAGTTTTAAAGAAAGCGAAAACTTATGCGTAACACCAGGAAGAAATATTTGAATTTTTTAGGGCAAATAACGAAGAAAAGAGGCTTGGAAAACCTGATACTCACAAGGCAGAGTGAAGGCAAGGACAGAGTAAATCAATGCATATCTTACTAAGTCTTACTAATTTGAGTAAATGGATGGCAGAACAAGATTTAGGAAAATTAACAAAAATATTAAGAGATAGGCAGAACAGGAAGTTGTGGAGAGCCATGATGTTGGATGCACAGCAGGTCATCTAGAAGAAAAAAAGTGTGTAATTCTTTTCCCGGGGAGTTGACTCCGAAAATCGGTACTATGGGTTCAGTGCGTTAATATTATTAAGATGAGGTCTTATGTACTATTAAGCGCTGTAACTTACCAACTATTCTTCACGGCGAGACAGCCATTATTAATCATCAAAGTGCCTGAAATATTCTAATATAATTTTCCTTGATTATGAGAAAGAACGTCTTTGTGTTATGAGTAAATATTATTCATAATTCTTTTTTTTTATTATTACAACCGTGTGTCTTATTACTCTTCGTCTAAACGTGAGTAATTTCTTTACAAGTTTGGGTGAATCAGTTGATAAATACTTTCATGTGAACAAAAGTCAACTTTTTCTCTTTCAAATCTTACGCCTCGTTAACTTTTAAGCAATATGTTCACGTGCTTGGATAGCTGTATTAATGTGCAGGTAAAAAAATACCTTTTTAGCAAGGTTCATGAAGTACTTTTTAAAATATATCGAAACAATACAGTTCAGTGTTATTTTTTGATAATTGATTGTATTATTTGCTGTGTAACAAAACATTTAATGAGAGTGAATAAAGATTTTACCGAGTGGGTTTCACAAATCGTGCCCGCCTCTTCACAGATTAGCACAACACATATTTGCATGACAGTAAACACGATATTTCAGTCACGAAGTCCGTATAAATGCAACTATTATATGCCAATAAAATTTAACGACGACAAAATCGGAAGGCTTTATTTGATTTCACTATGAAAACTTAACATACATATTTATTAAGATTAACAAAAAGGCAAGATAGATTAAGAGGATAATGTTGACAACATTCTTCCAAACGAAATCAGCCTCCCAATTTTCTCCTTTTGATATAATTTATAGAAATAGCCTTTAAAATTATAGACATACACTACCGGCCATAATTATTAGACCACTCCAGTGTTTTAAAAAAAATAATGCATTTCATACTATTTTTAGTATTTATTGCCAAGTGAATAATTGTAAATGAAATTAGAATGGTTCTTTTGTTATTCTTACTTTGCAAAATTTCACTAGGCAAATAGCGACAATTTACCAATCGCACCCTGTAGACTTTCTCTCTCTCTCTCTCTCTCTCTCTCTCTCTCTCTCTCTCTATATATATATATATATATATATATATATATATATATATATATATATACACACACTACCAGCCATAATTATTAGGTCACCCCAGTGTTTAAAAAAATAATGCATTTCATACTATTTTTAGAATTTATCGCCAAGTGAATAATTGTAAATGAAAAAAGAATGGTTCTTTTGTTAATACTGCACAATAACATGTGCATCAAATGAATCTAAAAAAAGTTTAATAATTTCCTCTTTGCAGTTTCATCAGAATCACCTCCTTTTGCCTTCACAACTGCTGCACACACTCTCTTTTTTTTTTTAAATAATCCTCCGACAACCATTCTATTTTCATTTAAAATTATCCACTTGACAAAATATATAACAAAAAAAAAAAATAGTATGAATATAAAAATAGTATGAAATACATCATTTAAAAACAAACAAACTGCAGTGGCCTAATAATTATGACCGGTAGGGTATATCTATCTAATCTAAACTTATTTATAAATGGAACTTCGTCTGTGTGTGTGTGTGTGTGTGTGTGTGTGTGTGTGTCCGTTACCTATAGACTCCGAAACGGCTAAACCGATTTTCTTGAAAATTTACACAGTTGTACTATAAGCGTCTGCGAGTGTTCTTAGCTAGGTTTTGTGTCGGGGTACACCCGATAAATATCGAAAATCGATGATCGAAAAAATCGGGTTATAGAAGGAGTGGTTCGATTTTAATCAAATTCGATACACTCATAGACAAAATCATAAGAAACGATATTCAGAAGTTTCAAGGTTGCAGTTCTTACAATAGTGCAGAAAATTGATAATATATATATATAAAAGGCAAGATGTTTGTGTGTGTGTCTGTTTATCTGCCTGTATGTCTGTATTTTTTCAGCAGTTTTATTTTAGTGTTTGCTTCGGGCTTGGCTCTAAGTAGGTATAATTGTAGTTCTTAGTCTCAGCCATGATACCATTTACTCAGAGGACTTATTTAGCCTTCAAAATTTGACTTACAACCATTCATTTTTCTTTCAGTCTACGGTTTCGCTTTAACTGGAAACAACTATTGCTTTTTAGTCTTTCGTGCCAACGTCCAAAGAGTCTGAGCTCCAGGACCATGGATTAGTTTTAAAGCTTTCATTACACCCGAGCAGCGCCGGGCTATACTGCTAGTAAATTTATATTTTAGAAAAATCTACGATAAATTAAAAAAAAAGAATTTTGAGTGATGTATTTCATCCTTTATGACGTCCACGGAATAAAATGATGTTTACGTTGAAGTGGCTCTACATGCGTACGAATGAGAGGGGTGTTGAGAATTTTGAGCCTAATTTTTTATTAAATATGTTTGGGTAAAGCAGATTTTATTTTTTCCATTTCATTTTGGTTTAGGTCTTTATCACGTTTATTATTAAATATACAACATTCTGTTAATAGATATACCAAGCAGGTGAAATATTGTAGGAAAAAGAACGTAAATTGGCTGTTAATAATCTAGCGATTAGAGCACTTTCTAGACACTTTCGTCTTAGTAAATTGCTTTCTATTTTAATTAAATCAGTATTTTAAAATCAAATTTGTGACCAGACTTATTACGATGAGCAACCAATTCAGTGAGTATAGTCTTGTAAACATTCTTTTGTGTTCATATAATCTTTTATTCAAATTCTTTTAGGTTTCTCTTGTATATTTCTTGTGGCAATTATTAAAGTAATAGAGTAAATGCCACTCAGTTACACGTGATACACGCTTTAGGTTGGCTCTGAGCTTCAGGACCAAGGATTAGTTTTAAACCTTCCATTACCTCCGAGCAACGCCTGGCTATACTTATAGCCTATATATATTTACATGTTTATCAACAGAATACCATACGAATCATGGCGAAAATCGTATCGCTTGATCGTGTTCAAATTCCATTTGATGCTGGTATTATGACTTTTTGATTAGTGTCCTTGAGAAGGCATGAATCTACTTTAGCTGCGGTGACTCTAGTCGCAAGGGACTTAAAATAGTTGCTTTCTTCTTGACATGGTTGAATGTAAAAGGGATTGTGCGAAGGAGGTCCTCACCACACTTCCATGACTAACATCCTAGTCTGTCGCTAGCAACGTAAAACTTTTCCCACTACCATCAACCTTGACAGAATTTAATCAAATTCAAAAATAGTCAAGTTTGTTACAACATATACTTTCCGACAATATGGCTCGAATGATGTTTGCATTCGTCAAAAAGAATCGATCTTTTTACTGTTGTTGGGATTCGTGAAAAGCACAAAAGTACTATCGAGAAAGCAAACACTGATAGTGAATTTATTTTTGTCGAGATTCTTTGCTTTAGATATTATTTTTTTCTTTTAACAGAAGATAAAAAATGGTAAACAGAATGAGTTGGGCAATCGAAGATGTTTACAAGATTCCATCATCGGTTGTTATTTCTTTCGCTAAAAATAAAGAGAAAATGTTATACGAAGGAATAAGTTTCAGTTTCGCTTCTACCGCTCTTCGAATTTTGTCATTTTTTTTTCTTGATTTTGAGAAGTGAGGAAAAAAAAGCGTAAAAGATAAAAACTAAGCAACACTTCGAATTTTTTTGTGGAAAATGTTTCAACTGTGAAATTAAGTGATTTAGAAATCAGTTTTTTTTTTAACCTTTATTTTTACACTGTAAACATGACTGGGCACGTGGTTAAACAACATCTCGACAAAAAATATTAATTCCACTTCCGCATTTTTTAATTTAGATACAAACACACAGGATGTGCGTTGTGGTACAGTGGATATCGGCTCGGAACGAGAAGCCGGGGAGCCGAGTTCGAATTCCAGTTGAATCCATTGTTTTCACCTTGGGAAAAGTATTAATCCGTCTCTTCCTTCCAGTTATGGGTTAAATAGCAGGACAGATTGGGTTCTATAACCTTGGTCGGCAACCAGTCTAACGCAGAAAGCGATGGCAACTTACTGCGGGATAATCTTCTGCCCAGTCAGTCATGGCTCTTTCGAGACATGATCGCCCAAGCGTGTATCACGTATGGTACTTAACTGACTGACACACACACACAAATGATTGGGATGTGTGTTGTACTGCAGTAGCTATCGGATCTGAACTCAGAGAGCCGAGTTCGAATTCAAGATGAATTCGTTGCATTCAGTTACGTGCAAATATTTTTATTTAAAAAGAGGATTGCAAAATGCCAACTACCGCCTTGGGATACTAACATCAAGCAGGTAAAGAACTTTAAAGACCGGGCTATGCTGCTAGTATATCCTAAAGTATAGTTAATCTTTCTTAATATAAGACCACTAGATAATCAACAATCGACCCCCAGTATAAATGTATTGATTCTCCCATCTTCTGATAATTTTGTTTCAGTTAACGGATAGATCACTCACTAAGTCAACTACATATGTTTGATGTGCATTATAGTTTTTACAAATCTTTCCTGTCTTAGTCAATTTTTTACAACTTAAAGAAATAACTTTAGGAAAATCCTGTAATCGTTTCACGAGGAAACGCAATAACATTTCAGACTTGCTAAACGCTAAACATTCAATTTATTTCATCACTGACATGGAAAACATCTGGGTCTCAAGTCATTTCAAGTCTCTACCCACTTTACTGTTACAATCAGATTAATCCTATCATGACCTGACTTTTTATTAGTTCATTGAGAAAATCATCCCTTCTTAATTGTCTGGATATGGTAAAATTGTGTTGTTTTTAAGTTTCTAAATATAATAGAAACAATATTTCACTGTCTGATGAGGTAGAAAAATAGGGGTATAGAAGGAGTGGTCCGATTTTAATCAAATTTTATACACTCATAGACAAAGACATAAGAAACGAGATTCAGATGTTTCAAGGTTGCAGTTCTTACAATAGTGCAGAAAATCGATAATATATATGTATATATAAAAGACAAGATGTTTGTGCGTATCTGTTTATCTGCCTGTATGTATTTTTTCAGCCCTTTTATTTTAGTTTTTGCTTCGGGTTTGGCTCTAATAGGTATAACTGTACTTCTTAGTCTCAGCCATGATACCATTTACTCAGAGGACTTATTTAGCCTTCAGAATTCAGTTTAGGACGAAAAAAACTTATTTGATATCGATACCAGGAAATCAAAATTTCACTTACTTTCATTTCAGTCTACGGTTTCGCTTTAACTGGAAACAACTATTGCTTTTTAGTCTTTCGTGCCAACGTCCAAAGAGTCTGAGCTCCAAGACCATGGATTAGTTTTAAAGCTTTCATTACATCCGAGCAACGCCGGACTATACTGCTAGTTTATAGTAAAGACGAAAGGAGTCAACGTTACGAAGGTGAGAAAGCCAAACAGCCAGCTCAGAAAGTATAACATCACAGATTGTTCTTCTTTGCTTTATGTTTTTCGATTCCACTATTTGGCCTATGTAAACGCTCGGATGTGCGTTTTGGTGCAGTGGATATCCGCTCGGAACGACAACTCGGCTAGCCGAGTTCGAATTCCAGTTGAATTCGTTGCATTCACCTCCTCGCAAATACCCTTAGGAAAGGTATTAATCCGTCTATTCCTTCCAGTCATGGGTTAAATAACAGGACAGATTGGGTTCTATAGCCTTTGCTGGCAACCAGTCTACCAAAGAAAGCATTGGAAACCTACTGTGGGATAATCTTCTGCCCATTCAGTCATATCTCTTTCGAGACATGATCGCCCAAGCGTGTATCACTTATGGCATTTAACTGACTGAAACGTTCTTCAAGCAGAGATGAATGTCAAAAAGTGTACATTTTGTTCTGTACGATGAAATTCGGTGGAATTCAGTAACACCTCTTAGCTATAAATACACTTTCATGTCAGACACCATTTTACTAGACAGCTATCCTTTACAAAAAAAAAAATATATAACATTAGTTATTGAGGAGCACATTGAAGAACTACACACTCCCGAGTGTATTCAGCTCTATCGAGCAAGAAAGTAATACAGAAGGCATGCATTACTGAGGGAAAATTGCAAAATTATTTTCAATGCATTTCTACAGAAAAGCATTAGCAATGCTTGTACATTCTACATAGAGTAAACCTATTTTATCAGTAATGATTGCCTTAATTACTGACAATCCTTTTATTCATGATTTTAAATTCCTTCCTATTATAAAAACTTTAGCCATGCCTCTTCAATACACTTATCACAACTCTATTCTGCCAGTAATGATTGCATATATTCATGACAAATAACAATCCCTTTCTTAATGATGTTCAGTTCCTTCCTCTAATAACGCCATTAACCCATCCTGGTTATGACGATAAACTACATCCGGCAGATCTGAAGATTTTCAGGAGTATGGAACTACTTCTTCATTGTTGCTGTTCCCAAAGCCACCCTGACCCGGCGTGCCCTGGGTATGATGATAAACTGCAACCGGCAGCAAAAACCTCTGATCGAGAAATTTTAAGGAACATAGAAGCCTCTCTTGATTGTTGTTGTACACAGTTCAAGAGTCCTAGCGCTGGACAAATAGTTAACTACCAAACTGGGATCAATACACTATGAAAGTATAAAAATAGTTTTTTATAGTAAAATTACCAGCAATACATTTTTTTAGAAAAAAATTATCAGCCATACACATTCAATGAAAAAATATTACCAGCAATACATTTCCGAAGAAAAAAATGACCAGCAATACAATTTTGAAAAAAAAATTACCTACAATACATTTTTGAAAAAAGATATTGCCATCAATACAATTTTTAAAAAATATTACCTATATTTTTTTAAAATTTTACCAGAAATCAGTCAGTCAGTTAAGTGCCATGCGCGATACACGCTTGGGCAATCATGTCTCGAAAGATATATGACTGACTGGGCAGAAGATTATCCCGCAGTAGGTTGCCATTGCTTTCTGTGGTAGATTGATTGCCGACCAAGGCTATAGAACCCAATCTGTCCTGTTATTTAACCCATAACTGGAAGGAAGAGACGGATTAATACCTTTCATAAGGGTATTTGCGCGTAAGTGAATGCAAGGAATTCAACTGGAATTCGAACTCGGTTCCCCGATTTCTCGTTCCGAGCCGATATCCACTGCGCCACAACGCACATGCTTTACCAGAACTACATTTTTGAAAAAAAGATTTCTGCAATAGCTTTTTGAAAAAAATATTCCCAACAATACATATGTATCTGGACAGAATCCTTCTTTCCAAATATGCGTCAATGGAATCTGATGTATGAACTGATTTCTTCCAAAGAATCATAATTCTTCTTATATGAAGCTATCCTAAAAATCTTGTCAGCATTAAATAACCCATTGAAGTTAATATGCTGTAAAACAAAATAAACCTAGACCAATAACAATGCATCAAGATTATACATATAACTCTTCTACCAGTAACGATTGCATTTATTCCTGGTCATTGACAATCCCTTTTTCTTCATGATTTTCAATTCGTTCAAATAAAAAACACATTAGCAATTCTACATTATGCTCATCATAAATCTATTCTATCAGTTATGATTGCATTCATTCTTGATAACAGACAAATTAGTTTTACAATCTTTCGGCACCAAAGAGCCATATCGTTCTTTAAGAATCGGAAAGGAATTTATTGTCAGTGAACTTTTCTTGACAATTGGTCTTTGCTACCTTGAATTCATGAATTTAAGCGTAGGACTAGATTGGCAGATAGGTCTCGTCATTGCGCTGTCAAAGTTGAGAGACATAACCGTAATGTTTTTTCAATAATCTGTCCTCTCGAACTTCTAGCCTGCCGGGTTATCTTCTGCTTTCTTACTCACTTGTTAACTATGATTTCCAGACACAATAATTGTAGCCTCAATCGTCATTGCTTATGGTCAACCCACATTGGTTCCCGTACTAAGAACGAAGTTAAGCAACGTTAAGGTTGGTGTATATCTAGATATTTGGCCTCTTTGGTATACCAGATGCGTGCCTCAGGAAGTTGTACAGATTTTTTCACGTCCACCTACAGCCATTTAATTTTTCTTAAGGCATTAGATAATTTACACAACCGCGTATGGCATAGGCAATTTTGTGCCTCTTTAGTTGGGTGGTGGGGGCAGGCCATGTCCACTACGGGTTAATTATTAAAACTTATATCACTAACTCATTATAATCTCAAAATAATTTTTTTAAAATCTAAATCTAAAATATTTTCTGGCTTTAAACAACCTGCAAGTGGTTGATAATCCGTAAAAAACGAATGAATCAATAAATCTCCTTGAAACCTGATCTTTTATTGTTTTCTGTCTTCAGTAATGTTTTTTCTCAATTTCCTTCACGCCCCGTAGCCCCTTAGTCTTAATGACTTTATCGCCTTTGCTTGGGGGAAAATGACTAAAAGAATATTGGTGTTGCAAGGCAACTTAAAATTACTTTTATTGTCAGTGAAGTGTTTTGTCAATTGCTTAGCGGTCACGTTTCCGGGTTATAGGAAAGAAAGCAATAAACAAAATACATTTTTTGAGAAAGCTACTTTTTTTCTGTTGTTTAAACTTGCTGACTCACCGTCATACCCAATATGAATCACGCCACAGTGTATGTTTCAGTAGATAAATGAAAATAATCCCCGAACTGCAGACAAAGTCTGACGATGTAAATCGCTGTGATACTCTTCAGTGGAGTGGGGTGGGGAAGCTTACACACGCCGATATGAAGCGAGCTTAACGTAACCTAGAAACAAGAGAAGGTAAAATACTGTTACAATGACATTTATTTCGTCCGGGAACTGACACCTGCCTCCTGATTAAAATAAAAAGTAGAAAACATACGTAATCACAGAAAACTGGGACACGTAATGGTTAGTTTTATTGTCTCACTAGAACAATTTTTTTTTATAATCGTGTCTCTTCAAGCAAACATTTTTCTGCCAGTTGTGCAGGGTGTTACATAAGAGGAATGTTATTAGAAAGAGTGACAGGTTACAGGGGATGTCAGGAAAAGGGTAAGAGATGGATGAGAATACTGATGTGAGTCCTTCATTAAGAAGTTGGCTCTACTTACGTATTGGGCGCTTTAGTGTGAGGGTTTTCGTCTTGGGATGTTTTTCTTTCTTACGAGTGCTTGAGTTCATGTACTTCGTTTGTTTCTTTGCTTCCCCTTATGTTCCCTCCGAGTTCGTTCTCGGTCGGTTGTACAAGACGATTTAAATTATGGGTTAGTACTATTATTAATACTAGTTTCGGTAGAGTTAGTACTCTTACTATTGGTATTGTTGTTGCTATAGTTAATATTATATATATATATATATATATATATATATTGTAATAGTTGTTACAATGGTTTATAAAAGTATAGTATCACTACACAAAAGTTTTCATGTTTCGGAGCCGAACTGCTCCTCTTCAGGTGATATGTATAACTGAAAATAAATGGTGAAAACGATTTATTTGGGGGAATGTGATATGTAGGTGATTGTTTAGGGCGTTGGAATTTAGTATGTCTAAGCTGGTCCATCAGTAGATTGTAACCATGGAGACACAGATTTGTGTTAGGAGAGGGGGCGTGATGGTTTAGTTCTGGATAGGTCACTTTTTAGTTTTGTCTGGGTAAATCGCATAGTAGGATCTTAGATTTTTTTCAATGGGTAGACAATTTTTATTTGACTACTATCTGTGAATGGATGAAATAGAGTGAACTTTTAGTACTGTATGGGTTTATTTTATTTTATTAATATAATATTTATTTTTTTATTTTGTGGATGAAACATGAATATTAATTAAATTTTGGAGAGGATTATTTTATCTGGGTAAGGTATTTAGTGGGGCCACATAATACTTCAAATAGTTGGATTTTTTTTATATTAGAGCACGAGTTATAACTGACACCTTTTGATTAATTAAATTTTAACGAAAAATATTTTCGATGTTTACATAACACTGTTAATTCATCTCTATGGTTCAATAGTTCAACATTGTTAGGGTACCTTAGAATGTGCAGCTTTTCACTTAGGCATATAGGGCAGATGTCGTAAAACGAGTTACAGATTATATATATATATATATATATATATATATATATAGACAGATCGTTTCAAAAATTATTTTATTTTACAAACATTCGTGGGGTGGTTCCTCACATCAAAACAAGGACGAAAGTCTATACAAAAATATCCTTGGTTTTTGAGAAAAGTTTAAAGTTGATGTTAGACGCTGTTAAATGTTCAATTCGCGATAAAATTCAAAAATGCTTTTACAAATTTTATGGGGTGGGTTATGACACCAAAACAAGGTAAAATATCCATATAAACATGTTTCCAAAAGAACATCGTTGTACCTCAACACAGCAAATCGATAAACTATCTCCCGCATGCTTCTACACACGCATGTACCCGTCGTAACATTGACCGGCGGACCAATTCAAATACTCCCGCTCTGTGTCGAAATGTTTCGCAGACCCCAAAGACACGTTCATGAAGCCGCTCTGCATTAATAATGACTAATGCATAAACCAATTGTTTTAGTTACCCAACAGAAGAAAATGCAAATGATTGATGCCGGAGAAATGTGCAGGCTATGAAACCAGTCCTCTCCTCCCTATACATCTTCCATGGTAGATGTCAACCAGTGCGTCGTGAACAATGCGACTAAAATGTGATGGAGTTTAACCATGCATGAACCACATGCGTCTAAGTATTACCTTGAAATATGCGCCCACCATGAGGTACTATGAAATACACGACATGCTAAGGGTCACTTGACGTGGTCTGAACCTAAATCGTTCCGAAAACCTATGGAATGTGTTCTCCGTGGTCAGAAGTACGAGCTGATCTCGGTCTTCCTCGATACGTAGTTTATGGTGCTACGGATCCTGTCGTAGAAACGCGACGATAAACAGCATTTAAGTTGGATGATTCGGCTGCCTTCGGTTTTGATACACAATCTGATACAACAATGCAGACTCGCGTCCATTACCCTTTCCGCGGCCGTATGTAAAAATCATATCTGCTTTCTCAAGATATGAACATCTTGCCAATATTAAACTTAACACTTCTGAGTTAACTCACTGCTAAACATGTTAAACGTTGAAGACAGTCTAGCCACAAATGAACACGAATGACAAATGTAACCTCGTCTATGTGGTGACAGAGTGCCATGAACCGTATACTCTCTTTAAACTTAGTAAGTCAAAAACGAAGGATTTTCAGACATATTTTTATAAAGACTTTTGTCCTTGTTTTGTTGTGAAGAACCCACCCCAAAATTTGTCAAAGTACTTCTGATACACCACTGTATGTAATAAATATACATTCTTTTCCTTACTGGTAATAAAACTCTGAGTTTTATGTACAACGCAATTTTCAAGTGCTTAGTATAATTTATATCTCTTATTTGCACCGAGCACTATTTTATTAGTACTAGCAGTCAATATGCGGTATTATATATATATATATATATATATATATATATATATATATATATATATATATATATATAAGATTAATATATATATGTATACTCATCCGCAGACAGATCTGTTTCGCTGCATTACAGCTCATCAGTACGGTTAGACAACCGATTGCTTTTTGACCCACGATTGAAACCCGACTGAATTGGCGTAAGTTGGCGATTCTACCTCTGACCTATGGACGCTCGGTAGAAGCAGGCAGACTTTTAGCGTATGTATCTTACTCCAGTAGTCAGCGTGCTCTAATTCATTATTGAATGAGCGATGTGTAGATGCTAGTGTTTTTTCAAAGTCTACCATTCTTACAGAGTGCTTAATCAGGGAGTGAGAGCGTAAATAGTCATCCGCAGACAGATCTGTTTCGCTGTATCATAGCTCATCAGTACGGTTATACACCTGATTACTTTTTAACCCAGGACTGAAACCCGACTGAATTGGCGTCAGTCGGCGATTCTACCTTTGAGCTATGGGCGCTCGGTAGAATATATATATATAATAATCGTTTCACCCCAAGCAAGGCGGTAAAACCACTGATGCGCTGGAGGCAACATAAGAGTAAAAGATTAGATAGGAGAAGAGTAAAGAGAAAGACGAACCAGTTACAAGGGAAGTTAGAGAAATGGCAAGAGAAGGATGGGAATACAGGTGTAAAGACATTTGCGAAGGTAGAGAGAAAGGAAACTCTGCCAAGGTAAAATCGCCGACTGACGCCAATTCAGTCGGGTTTCAATCCTGGTTTAAAAAGCAATCGGGTGTATAACCGTACTGATGAGCTATGATAGAAAGGAAACTATATACAGGCTGATGTAGAAAGAACTGGAGTCAAGTAGATAAGAGATGGGTATTGACATTGCATTTAAATTCCTGGAGGTTGTAGTTGTCAGAAAAGCAAGTATATGGAAGGTAATCCCACAGGCGGGAAGTGCGAGAAAAGAAGCTGTTGGAGTAGAATTGTCGGCAGCATTTGGTTGAACTAACTGTGGATGTATGTGACACTACACTAACCTTTTGTCCAGTTACGGTGTGATTCGAATGCCTTACGAATGTTTGTCGCAATTCTTTTTGAGTCAGTAAACAAATCGATGGTAACCAGGGAAACTACATTTTACTTACTGAGGCGTAAATATCTAAAATGTAATTCCCCCTTAAATTTTTAAATATGTGTAAAATTACCTAGCGTCAATTTTAACATTTCAACAACTGGTGTACTATAAAAAAAAGTTGTTTTTGCTTGTCAGTCCTGTTTGTTGTTGTTGGTTTTTTTTCTTTTTATAAAAACAAGCTGGAGAATTTTATACACGACTAACATATTGTTTGTTCGTTATCTTGTCTTCCCTGAGAGAGGTCCATTGACCACTGTACGCAAACCTTATTGTTTTCTTCACTGAAAGACGAATGCACAAAACAAAGATAGGAACAAATCTGCGTTTAGTCAGACTACAATTATGACAATAAACGGCAAAGTGACTTTATGATGGATAAAGAAAAGATTGTTTTTTCATAAGTAAAAGGAATATTATTTTCAAGCAAAACAACATATTGACCCAAAAATTTACCAAGAAGTTTGAAAGTTAGATAATTATTTTTTTAAAAATCATTTTTCATTTTACTTTCAGGTATTTTATAAAGCAGACTATGGAAATATAACATTTTATAAAGGAGACTATGGAAATATAACATTTTATAAAGGAGATAATGGAAATATAACATTTTCAAAATACACGATTTAAGCGCAAGTAATGAAATCTTCAACCAAAATCAAGAATCAATAATTCAAACTCAACGAGCAAACTGCTGCCATTACGATGTGAGAGCTTCTCCAAGTTTTGAGAATAATGATTCAGTAAGTGAGCTTCCACAAAGTTGCATACTACAAGGTAACCAAAAATGTTCTGTCCGTTTTGTGAGATAAAAAAGAAAACGCTTCACAGTATGTGTAATTTATATTTAGTCTTCAAAGT
Organism: Ascarosepion bandense; assembly: GCA_037127315.1. Lineage (NCBI taxonomy): Eukaryota > Metazoa > Mollusca > Cephalopoda > Sepiida > Sepiidae > Ascarosepion > Ascarosepion bandense. The sequence goes on from JBBBDQ010000394.1 coordinate 715,607, forward strand.
AATCGCCATCGGCATCTATTACCTTCTGTTAACGTGTCTCCAGCTGTTCGGAAGAACTCGGAAGGTTTTGACGCAAAGACGTCCGTGAGGGTTTTGCGCAAGTCTGCTTCATTGGTGAAGGATTTCCCATGAAGATGATTATTCAAAGAGTGGAAGAAGTGGTAATCGGATGGTGCAAGGTCAGGTGAATAAGGTGGATGGGTCAAAGTCTCCTACCTAAGTTGCTGTATGGTATTCCTCACCACTCTCACGACATGCGGCCTGGCGCTGTTATTGAGGAAAAGCACACCTTTGTGATTCACCAGTGCTGGCGCCTTCTGGCGTAATGCCTGTTGCACACGTTTCAGTTGCTACGAGTATAGGTATCCAGTGACCATTTAGCCCGTTGGTAGCAGTTCATAATGAACCACTTGACGACCTGTCCACCAGACACAAAGCATAATCTTGTGTGAATGCATAGGCGGTCTTGCGGTGTGATGGACAGCATCCCGAGGAGATATCTAATGTTTGGAACGCTCGGGAGTTTCGTACAGAACCCACTTTTCATCAGTGGTAAGCACTCGATTGAATAAGAATGCGGTACGGTGGCGAGAAAGCAAGAATGAGCAGGCTGCCACTCGTTGTTCCTTGTGGACCTCCAACAGCGTTTGCGGAACCCACTTGCTCAGTTTGTACGTCTTACCTAGGCTAACTGTTTCATTGGAAACGTTGAACTGTCTTGCAAGTTCACCAACCGTTAACCTACTGTCCTCTTCAATGGCCGCCTTCAGGACTCCGTCATTCAAGACATATTGTCGTCCACTGCGAGGCTCATCATGGTGAGACAAACTCTCCCGACTTGAGTTTTCGAAACCAACGCCTTGCAGTACGTTCATCCACAGCCCTATCCCCAAACGCTTAACATATGCGGCGACTTCATGCAGCTGCCGAGAAGCCCACTTTGAAATCGTAAAGCAAACAGCCCTGAACGAGATCTCTAGACACTTCCATCCTTCTCACAGCTGTCCGGCTTATAACAGATGGCCGGGCACGGTGCGCGTGTTTTTTTATAAAGTCTGATGTTCCTACTTTCCGCTGTCCGAATTTGAAAACAGTTGCTACACTCATTTCGTATATATTTCAACTTCATCCAATGACTAATAAAAAAAAATGGACATAACTTTTTTGGTTAGCTTGTAGATTCGGTTAGGAACGAAGTAGTATTTGAAGAGGTAAAATTTTATTGACTGATTCGTTTTTTAAATTTTATCAACTCGTTGCTGGTTATTTAAAGCCAGAAAATATTTTAGATCGTAAATTTGTATCTGGAATTCGAACGCGTCTCCCCGATTTCATGTTTCGAACCGATATCCCTTGCACCACAATACGCAACGCTAAAAAACTCTTTTACTGATTATCGTATTTTTCTGTTTAAATAAAAGTGTTATAAAGATGTTTGCACTTTTTTCAGTTAGACAAAAAATAAATAAATAATAGGATTGAACGCGAATCCAAACGAGACAAGGAAAGAAAATTGAAAAAAAGAAAAAATGAGGAAATAGAAAAAGTAAATGTTATTGAATGATGTCAAAAAAATGTCCAATACGGAATTTCGCAAGGACAATTTAAAAACAAAATTGTATTTGCAGTGCGTTAAATAGAGTTAAGATACGAAGCAATATTAAGTCAAGACACGAAACAACATTAAATTTAGATACGAAACAAATGAACGTATTTCCTTGGGTGAAAAGAATTAAGCCTTATATAAATGTATTGGTAGATGTTTACTTTTTTGCTGACTTATTCGATAATCGAATGGTAAGAATAATAGTGATGATGAGTAATTTTGTGACTTCTTTCGGGATACTAGAGATTGCGAGGTAGCACCCAACTCCTCTCCAAGTAAGATTCAACAGATTGAAGAGAAGATAACTACAGAGAAGTGAGTTCAAACCACATCAGTTGTTTTATACCTGTGACTGTGTGTATATATAAAAGCACATTTATATACTATAAAAAATAACATCGGTTTCTGTTTAACAATAGTTTATGTTAAAAGATGCCTTGGCATGAGGTATTGGTTAACGAGTATAGAATACAAATCCTATATCATCTAACAGTTAACTAAAACACCCAAAGTAAAATTGCACACCTGAAAAATCGGATTCAAACGAGTAAAAACATTTTGGAAATCCCAACCAAGGCAAATTTCACAAGTCAGCGTGAAAAACTAAATTCTGGATCCTAATTGGATAAGAAATAGAAAATTCATATTACAACGTCAGTCAAACGTTCTTTCACACCTAAAGTGAAAATGCTCACCGGAGCCGATCAGATGATCAGATTCATTGCTAAGAGAAGTAAGCATTGGGGGTGGTTATCTGACGAACCTCGTGGCAATATTACAAAAGAAATTTGAACATAGTCAGAATGGGAGCGGTATCTGATAGCATCTCACCAAAATGTAAGGAAGAAACTTCAAGCTGACTTGCCTTTCCTGGCAATTTTCTTTTCTTCTTTGTCACTCCACGCCATCCGGACATAAGGGCGCGTCACATATTCCTTCTACCGCTTTGTCCAATTTTCTTTCTTCATTTCACTCCACGCCGCGAAAGAAATCAACAACATGGACGCCCTGTTTACTATAAGTACAATTTCTTTATTTGTTTTACCTTCTCTCTCACTCGTCGCCGACCTACCAAAAAGAGGAAGGAACATTACATTCTGCTACTACACACCCATGAACTCTAAACTTCTGTGGACATTTTAAATACTTACAATTCTCTTTGAACAATTTTAACTACAAAGCTGCATGCATTTCTCAATGAACATTTTTCTTCTCACAAATAATATATAGTATCCAGTTCTATTAAAAAAATTCTACTTATATTTTTCAACAACCTGATAATATCCTTAAATGCTGGGATTTGTCGGCTGTGTTCTGAAGTGGCCTTGTACCAGACATAACCTACGCATTTCTACACGAAATAGTCTACTGGACAGTTGTTAGCATGTTATAATCTCCGTAACTAACCTTTATTTAAGTCTGACTGACGCTAACCCCCAGGAGAGCAACAACTTGGATTCACGTTTTTTTTTCACTAACATAAGATAAAGCGATTATATTGAAACAGTTTTTAGCTTTGCTGCTGCGAAAGGTTGTTTACTATGCCGTCCCAAACAATTTCTTTCGTCAGGATCCATATTATAAATTTATAAGTCGTCCGTGCATTGAATTTATAAATCGTCCGTGTATTGCTGTCACATCTGGTCCGGTACCCGTGCTATATATCTTGAGATTCTTGACAAAGCTCAAAGAAATCAGTCCTGACCTGACATCTCGACTTCAGTCACGTTTCAACTGCCGCCATTTGGCTTCCCTCTGTCTTTTTTATAAATATTTTCATGGCAATTGTCCTAATAGACTGCTATTTGACTTTAATAAATCACCAATGAATGACATTAATATTATGTTCATTCACCTGGTAGATCTAACATGTTCTGGTAGCAATGATCTGTCTCTTTTTTCTTTTTTTCTTTTTTCTTTTCCCTCTTTCCCTACCCTTAATTCTGTTTTTTTTTCTTTTTGCTCCCACGCAAACAAATTTATTTTCTCGCTATTGTTTTGTTCTCTCTGATGAGATCGGTGTAAAATTTCCCCATCGAAATGGCCATCCGACTTAATTTGAATTTGTTTATATGTAACGTCTCTGATTGACATCCGATTACTTTTTACAGAGGATTGAAACCCAACCGAATTGGCGTCAATCGGCGATTCTACCTCTGAGCTATGGGCGGTTGGTTGAAGGAGGCAGACTTTTAGCGTGTATATTATCATTATACACACGCCCAACAGCTGAGAGTGTTCTAATTCTTTGATGAATGAACGATGCGTAGATGCTAGAGTAACTACTGTTCTTCAAAGTCTACCATTCTTCCAGAGTGCTCAATCAGGGTGTGAGAGCGTATATATCTATCTACACACACACACACACACACACACACACACACACATATATATATATATATATATATATAGATAGATAGATAGATAGATAGATAGATAGATAGATAGATAGATAGATATATGAAAGTATGATTTGTGTACAAAATTTAATTACCGCTATGAATAGACAAAAATTATTTTTATTTTCACCCATGATGATAATAGTTAAAAAATAAAACTAAAAAACGGGTTAGATAACCGGTTTCGCACCTCGCTCAACAGAGCTAAGTCGTATTGAATAAATAATTATTTAAAAACAGAACAGGATGTAAGGTGGAAACAGAAAAAATGTCTAAATGGAAATCAGTTGGAGGCCAAATATATGTTCCTTCTGTTTACACAGAGGAGGTTTTAATGATTGAATAAAGATGGCCTCCAACACTTTGAGGTGGTAACTTGAGTGTGACGAACTTAAGATGAAGAACGTGTTCACACGAAAGTTAACGGCACAATTATGATTATTTATAAGGTGGTCCTCAATATAGTTATTTATAAGGTTTCCCGTAATAGCAGACCAGTATGATTTGGTCAGCCTAACTTGACGAAAAATATTTCAAATTACGGATTTTTGTAGGTACATGTTGTTTAATTCTAGCATCTAATGTTTGGATAGTTCTTCCTATGTTGGTCAATCCACAACTACATTTAAACATATAAATTAAAGGCCTATTAAGGGGGAGAACGTTCAACCTTATGAAACAAAAGACAGATCTAGCAGAAAAACAAAACGAGTATTCTTCTTCTTCTTCTTCTTCTTCTTCTATGTACCTTGTCCTTTCAGGACGTAGGCGATCATGACCTTCCATGTCTCCCTATTCCGGGTGGCTCTTAGTAACGTCTCGCATCCCCCCTTCTGTCATCCACAAATCAAATCAAATATGTTATCCGCTGTTTTCCTCTGTCTCTCTTTCCTGCTATCTGGCCTGTTAGTATCAGATTCTCCAAGCCCTCTTTCCTCATTGCATATCCCAGGGACTTCAGTTGTTTCTTCCTGATGCTCAATATTAATTACTTTTTAGTTTCCATTCTTTCCAACACCACGTCATTGGTCACATGCTCGGTCCATGATATCCTCAGCATCCTTCTGTAGAAACACATTTCATTTGCTTCAAGTTTTTTCCTTCATCTTTGTTGATATTGTCCAACATTCACTGCCATATTGAAGAACTGACAACACATAGCAATCTAGTACTCTCTTCTTTGTTTCTAACAAAATTGTCCTGTTTCTTAAAACTCTACTCAGCTCATGGAATGCATCCTTGTCCATTTGGATCTCAAGAATATAAATGTATAGAAACTGCTGTGACCACAAAGTGAGGGATCAGTTTATATATTGATTGTAATATGGAACTGATTCCCCGCTTTATATCCAGTATGCCTCTTTAGAACCACATTTCAGTTGCTTCAAGTTTTTCCTTCATCATTGTTGATATTGTCCAACATTCACCGCCATATTGAAGAACTGACATCACATAACAATCTAATACTCTCTTCTTTATTTCAAGAAAAGCGAAGGACACGTTCCAGGAGCTGAGTAAAGTATTAAGACACAGGGTATATAATACCCAGCGCAAATGACGCCATTTTAATTACAATTTAATTAAATTTTCAGTACCTGATTTTCTTACTTAAATAATATGTTTTTAGTTCCAAGTAATGTTAACTCAAAGTACAAATTTTGAAGTGCCTGCATGTAAAATATTTCAAATAAAGATTTAATTTTTTTTTTTTTTGATATTTTCAAAATTGGGTTTGATATACCCATGGTTAGTAGTGGTGTAACTTTAATTAATGGTTAGTGTTCTAGGGTTAAATACTCTCATAATAACAAATCTATACACTTCCTTATTTAGTTTCACAGTTGTGTCTTATCCTGTGCTTTAGCAATTAATCCATTGTATAAGTAGGGTTTGGTAGTTGGTGCTTTTTCAGACTTTAAGATAAGGAGAGGATGACTGAGTAATTTTTACTGAAAGAAACACATTGCGATTTATCTAAATGTCAACTTAATGTTGAAAATAACTCGAGTTAGAATTTGAATACAAAAGAGAGTCGACTTACTCCACGAAATGGACATCCTTTTTGAGCGTTCTCTGTGTCGCACTTTCCGTCTTCAGTTAGAACACTTCCCAGATATTTAAATTTACGTACCTGCTTGATCTTAACATCTCCCACCTGTATTTGGCATTTTGGGCTGCCCTTTTTTGCTGATGACCATGCATTTAGTTTTCTTGCAGTTTTTTGTAGTCCTTTTTCGTGACTCTCTTCAGTTACCTTTTGTAGGAGGTCTTGTAGTTTCCTTTCTTTGTCTGCAATCAGTACTGTATCGTCTGTGTATCTTATGTTGTTCAAATTGTGACCTCCGATGACAAATTCTGGCATAACATCTAGAATCCTCAAAATATTCTCGCTGTACAAGTTAAATAGATCCGGTGAAATGACACATCCTTGTCTTACGCCCCTTTCTATCTTTGTATGTCTGTATGCAGGCAGTTTGCTGCCAGTAGAGATTCTTATTTACCCTAATGTCTTTCCCAAATATGTCGAGGTTGCTGAGCATCTTCATCAATTCTTTGTGGCGTATTTTGTCGAAGGCCTTCGTATAATCGATAGAGCACAGACGCCCCTTTCTATCTTTGTATGTCTGTATGCAGGCAGTTTGCTGCCAGTAGAGATTCTTATTTACCCTAATGTCTTTCCCAAATATGTCGAGGTTGCTGAGCATCTTCATCAATTCTTTGTGGCGTATTTTGTCGAAGGCCTTCGTATAATCGATAGAGCACAGGTATAAGTCCTTCTTCATTTGTATTGTCCTTTCAGAGAGCATTACCGTTGCTTCAAGTTTTCCTTCATCTTCGATGATATTGTCCAGAATTCATTGCCATATTGAAGAACTGACATCACATAGCAATCCAATACTCTCTTCTTTGTTTCTAGCGAAAATGTCTTGTTTCTTAATACTTTAATCAGCTTCTGGAACGCGTCCTTCGCCATGCCAATTCGCAGTCGGATCTCTGTGTCGCACTTTCCGTCTTCAGTTAGAACACTTCCCAGATATTTAAATTTACGTACCTGCTTGATTTTAACATCTCCCACCTGTATTTGGCATTTTGGGCTGCCCTTTTTTGCTGATGACCATGCATTCGGTTTTCTTGCAATTTAGCCGCAAAATAACAATCTCAAACTACGACGGATACACGCTTAGCAAATTTATCACTAAAAGAACCCAAGCCAAGGGAGGCTCAGGTATACAGGACATCTTTGCACTGTAACTGGTAGTAGTAATAAACCTGAGTTCTTCATTCAGCTTAGTTTTAGAGCAAAGTATCAAGGCCCTATTAGTAACAGTCTTAGGTTAATTTTACGTTTTTGGGGATAAAAGAATCCCACCTGGTATATAAACCAGTAAATATTAGTTTTCGGTAAAATGAAGTAAGAAAACCAGAAAGAGATTTGCTCACCAAAACATCAAGAAAAGGAAGTAAAAAATAAGTCTCTTTCTCCTGTGTAAATTTTAAAGATGGATGCATGTTATTAAGAGACAAAACGAAATGGTCCGTTTCAATATTCTCATTAAATAGGCATATATAAACGTATCATCTACAATCATCTACATAATGGAAATACACATCTGGCTTATTAGATTCAGATAATAACTCTCTTCATGGATTCCAACAAAGATATTTGTTAAAATGGGTCCCAAAATAGAACCCATTGAAACACCATGAATTTGTTTGTACTTGACACCGTCGAAACTAAATTCTACGGACATCGTGACAAATTGCATCAACTGGACAAATATCTACTCAGGAATAACAGGGGGCTACAACCGATTATGATATAAGACATCAGCAAATAAGACATCAGCAAATAAGACATCAGCAAATATATCAATAGTTTCAGTTAAAAGGGACGCAAGTAAAAAAGGCTAGAAATGTCATAAGAACACATAAATTTGCTGGTTAATGGATAACGCTGTATGAAATCAGAAAAATCAAATGAATCTTTAATACAGAATTTGTTGTACCATTCCAAAACAAGCGTAATATGGTGGTCAGCCATTTAGCCACGCCATGTTAGGAAGACCCGAATATAGATAAAATAGTTCTCAATAGAACGCCATCCTTATGTGTTTTGAGCAAACTATGGGAACAGGGACGACTAGAGACCGTGGGTCTGATTTACATTAGAAATTTCAGTGGGTAAAACCCTGCTTTTAACCCATTTAAGTGGGCATTTTTAAAATTTGGCCTCAGTAGATATTACAGAGTCATATATGTCCACTGGCTCTAACCGAACAAATTTGGAAGTATCTTCAAGGATATTCATCATCTTGTTACCATAATCTTGGTAATCAAGAATGACGACACCTAAGCCTTTATTCGGTTTCGTAATAACTAATAAATTAGGCCGGAATTAATTAATAACTTCATATTAATAACCTCCATATGTGCAGTATCATTCAATTTAGATTGGATTCAAACTCTGAATAAATGTCTTCTCGTTTAATATACGAGGAGGTTAAACAAAAATCCAGCCCATGCGAGAGAATAGACAACTCTGTCATAGACAACTGGGATGAAGAAAGGTTAAGGATATTCTGATCAACACTAGGTTCAGCGGAACATCCAAATTTCTTATAAATTAGGTGCTGCAATTTATTACGATGTTTTGTCGTAAGTCGGGAACGACTGCATTCATTAATGAATGCAGCATAACGTAGAAAATTTTCAGTTTCATTTTTTAACTATTATCATGATGGGTGATAATATATATATATATATATATATATATATATAGTATTGTGCAAAAGTGTTAGGACAAAAACTATTTTATCATTTATGAGGCATCAAAATGAAGTTTAAAATCACCCCGGTCCTAACACTTTTGCACACTACCGGTAATGTGCGAAAATATTTGGACAGGGGTGATTTTCCTAAAAACCTCACTGAAATTCAAATACAGGGTGAAAAGCCAGGTAAATTGCTAATAAATATTTATTATTTAAAACCAGTTGTAAAGGAAATGTATTAAAAAGAAGTTATATTTAATTTTTTCTGTTTCCTATTAAAGAAGTTATTTTGAAACTACTCATTATTCTATTATCCTTGGATATGATTGACTTTTTTCTTATTCGCGAATTTATAAATCTAATGTTACTGTGCAAGACACACTTTGGGAACAAATACAAGCTGCTTGGCAGGAGATACCATTATATACATTGAAGAAGCTTGTAATGTCAATGCCTGACAGAATGAAGGCTGTGATCAAAGCAAAAGGCAATTATACTAAATATTAAATTTATTTTGTAATAGGTTTTTTTCTTGTTAAATCATTTGTTGAGTGAGTCAAATAAAATTACTTTAGTGAAATGGTTTATTTTCTGTCAATATGCTTCATAAAAGATAAAATAGTTATTGTTCTAATACTTTTGCACAGTACTGTATATATATATATATATATATGTGTGTGTGTGTGTGTGTGTGTGTGTGTGTGTGTGTGTGTGTCCGAGTGAATACAAAACGAAGAAAAAACATTAATTTAAAACAGTGCACGATATATAATATATAGAGCTGTGAATATTTATTATAAATTATATTTTAGAACATGTACATAATTTTTCTATATATATCTCATAAAAATTATGTACATGTTCTAAAATATATATATATATATATATATATATATATATATATATGAAGGCCAACAGACCAACTCGCTATAAAGCAATTAAATGTACAGCGCGAAGTGAACACAATAAAAAGCAATAAAAACTGCAAATTCCGAAAGTAAATAATCGCTCACACACCAATGTATCAAATTTACACCAAGCTTTATATATTTAAAAAACAAACTAAGAAACAACAGCAGATGAAATAAAATCCCAGAAGAGTGAAGACATTACAAAAATGCTTTTACAAAATTTCCAAGTCGGCATAAGTCTGCTCAGTTACCTTCTCCACATTTATTCTATTAATGATGTCTCTCTATCCGAATATCAAGCACTTTATAACAAAATGCTGCTTGCCAAAAATGCCTCTCTACCAATAAACTAGTTAAAAATCAGCAATCTTGGCACTAAGCCTCGTAATAATAAAGCGCTATGTCCATGCGCACGTGTGCTTGCGTGTGTCTTACACTGCGGAGTTGCATTGCAATGACTTGGCACGATAAAAGGAAAGATATCAGCTGATTTCCTTTGCGACGATAGAAGTAAGCAAACGAACAGTCATCACATGATGCACTGTTGCTCACTGCTTTCTGACAATCACGTGAAGAGGATGACTAGAAAAGTCTATTTGCCTATTCCTTTCGACTGCATCCGCTGTTTGAAGAGTGGATGCGCCAGGTAATTAAGAGCAAGCTACAATATGAAGCCCAAATGCACATTGTATGAACACACACACACACACACACACACACACATATATATATATATATATATATATATCGATCAAATATATATATATCGATCAAAAATAATGTTCAAACAAATCATATATATATATATATATATATATATATATATATATATGGTTTGTTTAAACATTATTTTTGATCGATACTCGTATTTAAGTAGATATTCTGTTTATAATCAAACAGTATTATATATTTATTTCTACCGGCCTAATTATCTACGATAAATTTTTGTTACGAAAATGTGTGTCATTCGTAACAAAAATTTATCGTAAATAATCACGCTGGCAGAAATGAATATATAATACTGATTGATTATAAACAGACTATCTACTTAAATACGAGTATCAATCAAAAATAATGTTTAAACAAATCATTTCAAATTTTCGGTTATTTACAACCAGTTTCATTAATCTTCGTTAATTTCCATAACATGATGATTATCGTAAATAATCAAGTCGGTAGAAATAAATATATACTGTGATTATAAACAGAATATCTACTTAAATACTAGTACCGATCAAAAATAATGTTCAAACAAATCATTTCAAATTGTCGGTTGTCTGCAACCAGTTTAGTTAATCTTCGTTAATTTCCGTAACATGATGATTATCGTAAATAATCAGGCCGGTAGAAATAAATATATAATACTGTTTGATTATAAACAGAATATCTACTTAAATACGAGTATTGATCAAAATGAATGTTCAAACAAATCATTTCAAATTGTCGGTTGTTTAAAACAGTTTTGTTAATCTTCGTTAATTTCCGTAATATATATATATATATATATATATATATATATGATATTTATTAAAAATCCATGACATATGTATGTTATAACATCAATAGAAAGTATTTGTGTTTTATCAAACGATGTTGCTGATTGTGAGATCAAGCCTCGGAATCAGCACATTCATTTGACAAGGCATAAAACGTATTGAAATAAAATAGCTACTTTGTAGTGTTGTTAGAACATACTTATATTTTAAATATTTTAATTTTTAAGAAATATTATTTGGTGGGTGGATATCATATTTTTATTCCATCACTACCAACTCTAAATAAATATAAATGTGCTTGTGTGCTTTATACGTAACGACGGTCTATCCAGCAAATGGGAACGCAGGTTCGAATCTTGCCGCAGGGCGTATCATTTTTTTAATAAGATTGCTCGAACATTCGGACCGACAGACAATAATAAATAAATAAATAAATAAATAAATATATTGTTTAATAAATAAATGGAGCGTCTACTCACGTACGTATATCCACTAATAGATACCTTTAAGCGATAATTAATATATTTCCATCTATCTATCTATCTATATATATATATATATATATATATATAGTGTATCAAGGAAGCAGATAATTTTCTAAACATATATTGTTAAATATAAGAGACAATGAAGCTAGCTTTAAGCTTTCGGCTCACATGAGCCATCTTCAGAGAGGTTAAAAGGACGTTAACATAAAAACATCCACCATCAAAGATGATTTTATCTTTTGTTGACATAAAATTTTGCGAAGCAACGATAACTGTTACCAAATAGCAAACGCAGTTCGTAAATTTGTAATGCGGTTCTATGACGTCACACCGCGTGAGAGCTCGAAATGTAATGGATTAAATGTAATAATAAACCCATTATATATATTGGTTTTACTACAACCACACTCTCCTGCAGACTTACCTGTCACCTTTCTGATCAGAGTACAATTGAACAACATTTCTTAGAAAAATATAGCCATGTCGCTAATATTAGACAGATTTTAGTCAACAATACGATAATCCTCGCTCATACACAGAGTAAAAAGAACCTTCAGATATTAGAGGTCATCCACATTAAATCCAAACAACCCACACTTAATAAAATTACGTTTAAACCTGGTCATAATACATTACATTACATTTGAATACATGGTTCTGTTGTCATTTCGCGCTATCACACGGTGTGACGTCATAGAACCGCATTGCAAATTTGAGAACTGCGTTTGTTATTTTTGGTAACTATTGCCGTTGCTTAGCGGAGTTTTATGTCAACACAAGAAAAAAAGTCACTGATGGTGGATGTTACTATGTTACCATCCTTATAACCTCTCTGAAGATGGCTCATGTGAGTCGAAAGCTTAGAACCAACTTAAAAAAATATCCAAATGTTGGAGAAATTTTGTTTTTCTTTTCAACTGAAATTAAAGCCAAAATACGACGTTTAGAACAGCTCATGATTAAACATAACAGACATTCATTGTCTCTTATATTTACCAGTATATATATATTTTCTAAACATAGACTGATATTACATACATGGTCATGTTTTTCTGAGAAATGTTGTTTAATTGTACTCTGATCAGAAAGGTGACATGTAAGTCTACCGGAGAGCGTGGTTGTAGTAAAACCAATATATGTACTGGGTTTTTTATTAGTATCAGAGATGCAATCTCTGAATGGGCATGTAAATTGGTACACTACATTGTTTTTTTGTAGAGAATTTAGTTAAGTGCTTATAGGGTTATTAGAGACTATGAGGTCAATTTTTTTGAATGTTTTATAATATATAATGAGTTTAATTTGATTATTACTTTCGACTGGTTTAACATTTCTACGTATTATGTTTTTGAGAGTTTTTCATCTTGTTTATACTTATTATGTATTTGGTTGCAATAGTATAAGTTAATAGTGTTATGTTTATTTTGATGTAAACCATTATTATTAATATTATCATTATTGTTAGAGCTATTGTTAATTTTGTTGAGATACATTTTAATTTGTTGATCAATAACGGAGATAGGAAATCCATTATTGACTAGTGTTTGCTTAAAGTTGTGTAATTCTTTATAAAATATAGATTTGGAAGAAGATATCATTTGTGTGCGTTGAAGTAAGTTTTTATAACAGCTAACTTATATTGTTGGGGGCATTCACTATTATAATTAAGAAGACACGAGTTTATGCTAGTTGGTTTCCTATATAGAGAAGTAGTAAATCTATGTGTGCTAAAATCAATGAATACATCAAGGAATGGGATTTTGTTATTAATATTAAGTTCTAATGTAAATTTGAGGACGGAGTGACTTTCAAATTTGTTTATAAGTTGTGTAATTTGATCGATATTCTTAGCTAAAATGAAGATGTCATCTATGTATCTTACATATATAGAGGGTTTATTGTTGTCATTAATTATTTTATTTTCTAAATTTGCGATATGATAATTAGAAAAGAGGGGACCTAAAGGAGATCCCATCACAATACCGTCTATTTGAGTATATAAATATGTATATTTATATACTTTCATTTGTAACCATTACTTATATATATATATATATATATGTGTGTGTGTGTGTGTGTGTGTGTGTGTGTGTGTGTGTGTGTGTGTGTGTGTGTGTGTGTGTTGCACTCGAAGTTATAGATAAATTGTCCGAAGTTAAATTGTCATTTTTCTTCAAGTACTTTCGACTTTTGCAGTCATTATCAAGAACTGACGTGGAAGTTACAATCACTTTGTCTGCAAATCACATTCCTTTTGTGGGGCCTTACTCCCAATAGTTGTTAGGCATCACGTCACGCTAGGCCATTTCACACATCCATCTTCCCAAAGAGTAACCACGATGCAGACAATATTTGAAGACTTCTGACGAAGCGTTTAGACTACTGGACAAAGTTCGGTCGGTTAAACATTCACGTTCTTTAGAAGCTATTCATATCCGTACTTCCAACTGTTGCTATATGCTCAGATTCAAGTCCAGCTAAAATACTAGAATTTTGAATGTCGATTTTTGTGACATGAGAGCCTCTCGCCATTTGGAAAATTGTTCTAACTTGATCTATTTACACCCATTGCACCTTGTGATTTTGTTGTTATGGTAATAGAGAAGCCACTGCTCGATGCTCATAAGTGAACATATTTTGTGTTACCATAACAACGATATATCTGCTAGTGGATGAAATCAAGCTGGTTATCATGGTTATCATAATCATCATTATTATTATTGGCTGAGTTTCCAATCATGAGACTCTGATTCGAATCTCATCGTGGTCAGTTTGTCAGCAAGGTGATTTCTTGATGTTATCGGCCTGCGATTGCGATTCTAAGGTATGCTACCTTTGGAAATTGCCTGTAAAAACCAGACTGTGGGCAAACTCAAGCCTTGTGAGTGAAATTGAGTTGACGTAACTAGCTGTTGATAGTTGTGCTAGAACGGAGTTACAAGCCATCGTGACCGAGATTGTGAGGGTACTGGCCTTGTTAATAATGCCTAATAATTCTTTCCCTCTCAGAAACTGTCACTAAGGTTCACTCAGTAGAGTTGCAGTATAAACCATACGTAAGCTTTGTGAATGTTGAAAAAAAACAACAACAAAAAAAAAACGAATGTGCTTTAACAGGCGTCTGCAGTAAGGATAGGCTAACCACCTAGTAGAAAAGTATGCTCAAGTATGTGCGGCCAGCCATTAATAATAATAATTATTATTTTTTTGTTTCGTAAAAAAAATCAGAATGTTTCTAATAGTCGAGGATAAAGAATTGCGCATGCGTATTCCGTGACCGAGAAGATTTTAAGGAAAAATTTATGCACTGCCATAATGGTAACAGTGATATAATTTGTCCAAAATTACCTGACGGGGCCCATCCCTCTTCAGGCTGGCTTTTGGTTTCAGAGTTTTTTTTTTCATGGAATAGTTGTCATATCAAGGTAAGATATGCTATCCTGCTACTTAACATACAGCTTGGTGCAGAGTGTAGCCAAACAGATTCATATAAATTCCCAAGTGCATTTGTGTGAAAGTAAACGACACCGGAATACCAACTATGCTCGCCAATTTCTCTTCCCAAGGCGATAAACGTTTCACGCTCTGCAATTCCATAATAATGAATTACATAGATTAAAATTCTAGATTGTTTTTATAGTCATATCGCCCCAAGCAAGGCATTTTATTGCCACTGTTTTGAAGGGGGTTACATAGGAGAAAAGTTATGGGAAAGAGTGGCAGGTTATAGGGGGTGTCAGGAAGTAGTTAAAAGAAGGATGAGAATACTGATGAGCGTGGAGTAGACGAAGAAATAGCATGAGAGAGAGGATGCAGGTTAGTGAGATCGGAGATGACTATTGACTTTACATTTCAATTCTTGGAGATTATAGCTATCGGGTAAATGGAAGGGAATTCCACAGGCGGAAAGTGCGAGAAAAGAAGCTGGTGGAATAGAATTTGCGTTTACATTTTATTGGTTTCACAGTAAAAGGGTGGGACCTAGTTGCTAATCTTGTGGCTTAAGTAAATTCATGTATAGGTGGCACCAGTGAGCTAAGTTCAGTGAGCTAAGATTGCAAAGAACTGCAAAAATTCCATAAATATGGTCGTTATCTTCTGACTAAATTTTTATATTAGGCAATGTTCACTGGGTAAAGCGATCGCAAAACTGTATGAATCAATTGACAAGTAGTCATTTGCCTGTGAGTGACATTTATCAACCTTAATAGGCCAGAGTCATCGTTTTAGGTACAACCTATTTTAAGAGTTTGCTTCACAAGATCTGTAATTATGCACTGAAAATTGACAGCCGACATCTGCACAAAGGCAGTAATAGAATTAATGATCTTGCTGAAACAAGTAAGTACAGTGAACGAAGCAGAAACAAACATATATATATATATATATATATATATATATATATATATATATATATATATATGTATGTATGTTTAAGCTTCGTTCAATGTGCTTACTTGTTTCAACAAAATCATTACTTCTTTTACTTCAAAGGTAGAAAAATGTTTATTGCAAACAATAAAACTTTATTACACCCACACCAATGAACACTCTTTATCTGGACGCGAGATAATTTTTTCTTTTAATTTAACCAAACTAATTAGTGTTACAACTAGGGGAATAGTTTTTCTTTATAAACTATGAGTGGGTCCGTGCCGTCAAAAACGATGGCAAAATGTTGATATCCATATGCTGTCTAAAATGATGGTAACATATATTGACGTACCTACTAATGCGTATCTGACATAGAGACATAAAAAAACAAAATAATCCAAACTCGTGAGCGTGAGAAGAGGGAATATATATATATATATATATTGTAATGGTTGTTACAATGGTTTATAAATTCATAGTATCACTACACAAAATTTTTCGCGTTTCAAAGCTGCTACGTGCGCTTCTCATCTGGTGATAAGTTGAAATGAAAATTAAATGGTGAAAACGGTTTATTTATGGTGATATGATGTTTAAGTGAATGTGGGCTTGGGTTAGGAGAGGTAGCTTATTTATTTTGTCTGGGTACTTCTTATATTGGGATTTATGTTTTATTTTTAGGAAGGGTAGACATTCTTTGTTTATTTTACTGGTATTTATGTGTGATTGGAGTGGCGCCGCTGTTAATTGCTCCTTATAAATTTAAGTTGAGCTCTCCCAGTAATATTCACTGTCTGGAAATCTTTTTTACGCACGGATATTACCTCACAAATGGGTAAGTTTTCCACAGAATGAATTATAATTTATAACCAATTTAAATGACGTGTTGAGCTTTCTTTTATGAATTTAATATTGCTGTGGATAACATCCATTGAGCTCTCTATACAGATATAAGACTTAATATTTTATATTAAGCTGATCATGTTGGATTACCCTCGCCGTTTACGGACTGGGCATCTATATATATATATATATATATATATATATATATATAAAAGTACTAGCAAAAAAAGTCTTTATTTTAATAGAGAGGGTATATATATATATATATATATATATATATATATATATATATATATATATGGGAAATATTAAACCGTAGAGATGAATTGACCGTTTTATGTAAACATCGAAAATATTTTTCGTTAAAATTTAATTAATTATAACGTTTCATTTATAACTTGTGCCCATGGCGTTCTATATTAACCCTCTAGGGCCATTCGTATCATATTTGATACAGTATGAAAACAAGCCTTGAAAGAAATATTTTCCTGAAAATTTTTTTAAGAGAAATATTTTATAAATTTCAAATGAAAGCAGTACTGACTGCTCAGTCAATGAATACCAAATGTTTCCTTATAGGGAAATACCAAATGTTTCCTTATAGGGAAATACTGTATCAAATATGATACGAATGGCCCTAGAGGGTTAAATCTAGAATATAAATGTATAGAAATTAGCATGGCCACAAAATGAGGGATCAGTTTATATATTGATTATAATATAGAATTGATCCCCCATTTTATACCCGCATTATAATTTCTTAAAAACAGTTGGCATATATATTATTCTTCTATATGCCCTGTCCTTTCAGGACGTAGGCGATCATGGCCTTCCACGTCTCCCTATCCCTGGTGGCTCTTAGCACGCCTTCTCCTGTTCCACCATGCAACCCCCGTTCTGTCATCCACCAGCTCAAGCCCTTAACCCTCTAGGGCCATTCGTATCATATTTGATACAGTATGAAAACAAGGCTTGAAAGAAATATTTTCCTGAAAAATTTTTTAAGAGAAATACTTTATAAATTTCAAATGAAAGCAGTACTGACTGCTCAGTCAATGAATACCAAATGTTTCGTTATACGGAAATTCCAAATGTTTCCTTATGGGGAAATACTGTATCAAATATGATACGAATGGCCCTAGAGGGTTAAGAGGCCTCTGCCTAACGCCGAGAGCTCGATAGACTGGAGGCCGGCTGACAATTAGATCGTTTTAGTTTTAGTTTTAGTTTCACTTTGAACGAACTGCTGCGTACTGTCTACTCTTACGTTTTTGGCTCGAGAAATTCAAAGGAATCTTTTAATTGTAACTTTGGTTGGCATATCATTTAACTTATTTAAATGATGTAAGTATATTTGATTATTTTATTTTGGAGTCCATACATCATTTATATTTAAATTGAAAAAAGTAAACTTTGGGGCTTAAATTTACTGAGTAAATTTTTGTGCGAATAAATTTTACTCGCACAAAAAGATTTTAAGTTTAAAGTCTTTAAATTAAAGTTTAATTCATTTTTGGCATTTTCCCTCTTAAAGTTTGTTCAACATTTTTTGATTAAAGTTTAAAGGATTATTTATTGATAAAATGCAATTCTTTTTGAGTAATTTTGTGTTATTTTAAGAAGCAAAACAAAAAATGCTTAACAAATTTGAACAGAATTTAATTTAGTTTCTTCAAAGACGTAAAGAAAACTATTTTTATTATAAAATGAATTAAAAATGGGTAAAGCCATAGTCTCAAAAGATTGCGAAAAGCCCTCTCCTTACTTCCCAATCTCTATGCAAGGAGTTTAAGGAAAAAATATAATCTCTTTTATGTCTGAAGAGGCAATTTTTTTATGGCTGACCCTTTGGGAGAGAGCCAAGCAATAGCTTAACATTTAACAAGTAGCAGAAATGTAAATACTAACTTCAAATTGAATTTTTTAATTTCTAGTTTAATGCCACTATGCAACTATTACTATTTTTTGTTTGATTAAAAACAGTTTTATTGTTGATAATTAAATGAATAATAATATTGTGCAAAACTGCAAACCTGACAGTATTTTTTCAAACAAAACCAGACCACCCACCATTTTTTTTTAAATTAAGAAGTGGATTCTCAAGCTGAAGGCAACTCTCTAAAATTTTTGGTTTTTATTGTGTGTATTTGGGCAGGGTGTGTGGATAAAAGCTGTAATTAAGAGTATAATTAATTTAGCTTGAAAATTTACGCCTAAATTGAAGTAGTAAGAGAAATATTTGTTAAAGATGTTTAATCTACCATTTCAGATACTAAATTCCTAGCCATGCCCCGGAAGTACTGTGTGTTTGCTTGCAAAACAAATTACAGAAGCCAGCAAGACAAAACTATGTGTGGTGAGATTAATAAAATGCCAGTTTATCGTTTTCCAAAAAACAAAGACGAGAGAGAGCAATGGATAAAATGCCAATCTAAATGTTACTAACAATACTGTTAATTGTGAACAACATTGGCCTTCAAATTTTGATACCATAAAAGTTAATGGAAAAATATGTCCAAAATATCCAAGTAGTCAAATACCAACACCCTCAGCTGTTCAAAGGAATATGAAAAAAAAACTCCAGTACTGTTAGAAATCAAATTGCTGATGAACTTAATGCTTTTTTAGAATTAGATAAAATTAATTATAGAAATTTGAAAGAAGACCTGCTTAACAACAAAAAAGACTTTATATTTCCAGTTACAATTTTGGATAAAAATATTTTAACTGTTCAATCATCAAAATCTATTGATGGTATTGCTTTCGTTATGTTGAAAATTTATAACATTTTGTGCTTTGAAACATTTCATTATGGAATTAAGTGTTATATTAGCAGCCTGTCCAAAAATCGTATAAGTACAGTTGATACTGGGTCAAAACTGGAAGAAATCATCAGATATTTAAATTCTATAGCTTTTGATGACAAGAAAAATATCATGAGTCAACAATTTTTAGCAATGGGTCCCAAAATGGTTGGAATAAAATACAGCTCAGATATAGTTGTGCGTGCTTTTGGGTACTATGCAAGATTACAGACATTGTATAATGAATTAAGATATGATTTTCAATTACCCTCATTAGCAACATTAGGAAGGATGACGTCAAAAGTCTCAAAACTTAATAAAAAATCTTTTATGTTATCAATATTTAATACTTTTAATGCCAGTCAAAAAGGGTGTATAATTCTCTATGATGAAGTATATATCAAAAAGATGTTGTTATGTCATGGCTATGTCATGGCTATGTCATGGCATATCATGGCTATGTCATGGCTATATCATGGCTATGTCATGGCTATATCATGGCATATCATGGCTATGTCATGGCTATATCATGGCTATATCGCCGCTATGTCACAGCATATCATGGCTATATCATGGCTATATCATGGCTATATCATGGCTATATCATGGCTATGTCATGGCATATCGTAGCTGTATCATGGCTATATCATGGCTATGTCATGGCTATCGTAGCATGTCATGGCTATATCGCCCAGCTATATCATAGCTATGTCATGGCTATATCATGGCTATATCATGGCATATCATGGCTATGTCATGGCATATCATGGCTATATCATGGCTATATCATGGCTATATCATGGCTATATCATGGCTATATCATAGCATATCATGGCTATATCATGGCTATATCATGGCTATATCATGGCATATCATGGCTATATCATGGCATATCATGGCTATGTCATGGCTATGTCATGGCATATCATGGCTATATCGCAGCATGTCATGGCTATATCATGGCTGGCTATATCATGGCTGTATCATGGCTATGCTCATGGCTATGTCATGGCATGTCATGGCTATGTCGCGGCATGTCATGGCTATATCATGGCTATGTCATGGCATATCGTGGCTATATCGCTGGCTATGTCATGGCTATGTCATGCGGCATATCATGGCTATGTCATGGCTATATCATGGCTATGTCATGGCATATCATGGCTATGTCGGCTATGTCATGGCTATGTCATGGCTATGTCATGGCATGTCATGGCTATGTCATGGCTGTATCGCGGCATGTCATGGCGCTGTATCATGGCTATGTCGGCGGCTGTATCGCTGGCTATATCATGGCTATATCATGGCATATCGTAGCTATGTCATGGCTATGTCGCTTGGCTATATCATGGCTATGTCATGGCATATCATGGCTATGTCATGGCATATCATGGCTATATCGTAGCTATGTCATGGCTATGTCATGGCTATGTCATGGCATATCATGGCTATGTCATGGCTATATCATGGCTATATCATGGCTATGTCATGGCTATGTCATGGCTATGTCATGGCTATGTCATAGCATATCATGGCTATGTCATGGCTATGTCATGGCTATATCATGGCTATATCATGGCTATGTCATGGCATATCGCGGCTATATCATGGCTATATCATGGCTATATCATGGCATATCATGGCTATGTCATGGCTATATCATGGCTATATCATGGCTATATCATGGCATATCATGGCTATATCATGCTTGGCTATATCGCGGCATATCATGGCTATATCATGGCTATATCATGGCTATATCATGGCTATATCATGGCATATCATGGCTATGTCATGGCTATATCATGGCTATATCATGGCTATATCGCTGGCTATATCGCGGCATATCATGGCTATATCATGGCTATATCATGGCTATATCGCGGCATATCGCGGCTATGTCATGTGGCTATGTCATGGCTATATCATGGCTATGTCATGGCTATATCATGGCTATATCATGGCATATCATGGCTATGTCATGGCTATATCATGGCTATGTCATGGCTATGTCGCGGCTATGTCATGGCATATCATGGCTATGTCATGGCTATGCTCATGGCTATATTGTGGCTATGTCATGGCTATGTCATGGCATGTCATAGCTGTATCTGGCATATCGTAGCTGCTCATCATGGCTATGTCATGGCTATATCATGGCTATGTCATGGCTATGTCTGGCGGCATATCTGTGGCTCTCTCTGTTGGCTATATCATGGCTATGTCATGGCATGTCATGGCTATGTCATGGCATGTCATGGCTATGTCATGGCTATGTCATGGCATGTCATGGCTATGTCATGGCTATGTCATGGCTGCTCCATGGCTATATCATGGCTATGTCATGGCATGTCATATGGCTGTATCGCATGTCATGGCTATGTCATGGCTATGTCATGGCATATCATGGCTATATCATGGCTATATCATGGCTATATCATGGCATATCATGGCTATATCATGGCTATATCATGGCTATGTCATGGCTATATCGCGGCATATCATGGCTATATCAATGGCTATATCATGGCTATGTCATGGCTATATCATGGCATATCATGGCTATATCGCGGTATATCATGGCTATGTCATGGCATATCATGGCTATGTCATGGCTATATCATGGCTATGTCATGGCTATGTCATGGCATATCCATGGCTATATCATGGCTATATCATGGCTATATCATGGTTATATCATGGCATATCATGGCTATATCGCAGCATGTCATGGCTATATCATGGCTATGTCGCTATATCATGGCTATGTCATGGCTATGTCATGGCATGTCATGGCTATGTCATGGCTATATCATGGCTATATCATGGCTATGTCATGGCATATCATGGCTATGTCATGGCTATGTCATGGCTATGTCATGGCTATGTCATGGCGGCATATCCGCTTCGGCTATGTCACCGCTATATCATGGCTATGTCATGGCTATGTCATGGCTATATCATGGCATATCGCCCAGCTATGTCATGGCATGTCATGGCTATGTCATGGCTATGTCATGGCTATGTCATGGCTATGTCATGGCATGTCATGGCATATCATGGCTATGTCATGGCTATATCATGGCTATATCGCGGCTATGTCATGGCTATGTCATGGCTATGTCATGGCTATGTCGCGGCATATCGCTGGCTATGTCATGGCTATATCATGGCTATATCATGGCTATATCATGGCTATATCATGGCTATGTCATGGCATGTCATGGCATATCATGGCTATATCATGGCTATATCATGGCTATATCCTTGGCTATGTCATGGCTATATCATGGCTATATCATGGCATATCATGGCATATCATGGCTATATCATGGCTATATCATGGCTATATCATGGCTATATCATGGCATGTCATGGCTATGTCATGGCATATCATGCTATGTCATGGCTATGTCATGGCTGTATCATGGCATATCATGGCATATCATGGCTATATCATGGCTATATCATGGCATATCATGCTATATCATGGCTATATCGCGGCTATATCATGGCTATATCATAGCATATCATGGCTATATCATGGCTATATCATGGCTATATCATGGCTATATCATGGCGTATATCATGGCTATGTCATGGCATATCATGGCTATATCATGGCTATATCATGGCTATATCATGGCATATCATGGCTATATCATGGCTATATCATGGCATATCATGGCTATGTCACTTGGCATATCATGCTATGTCATGGCAAACAACTATTTGGTAAATCAGTTGACAATCCATCTGTACTTGCTCAAACAGTACTTGGTATAATGTTGATATGTTTCAATAGGGGTCCAAAGTTTCGTACAAAATTGATTCCAATTTCAAAATTAACATCCGCCTTTTTATTTGAACCAATCGAGTTAACAGTCGAAGCCATCACATCTGTACCAACTGATGTAAAGCCTATTATATGTGATGGTAACCGCGTAAATCAAGCTTCTTCTAAATTATAGCCTACATTTCCTGAAAAACCTTGGTTAACTGAAGATAATAAACATTTGCTTTTTGATTATGTTCATCTGTTGAAAAATATTCGCAATTTGTGGCTGACAGAAAAAAACAGGAGAACTAATCTTTGATGATGGAGTAAGTCGAGTTGATAAATGGACAAATCTTAAACAGTTATATTCTTTTGAATCTGAAAGACGTCAAACTTTCAGATTTAAATGAAATTTCCATTGCTCCAAAGCCAATAGAAAGACAACGGGTTTCTACTTGCCTCAGAGTGTTTTCTGAAAAAAACATATAATGCACTTTTCACTCTGTCTGAAATAAATGCAGGTAAAAATGATACTGCCCTCTTCATGAACAAGGTTTTGACATGGTGAAAAATTTTAAATGTTAAATCCCTTCAAATTGATAAATTACATAATGATCCTTTACAAGCTGAAATCAAATCTCCAAATGACACCCGACTTGATTTTATCATTGAATTTGGTAAAATCGCTCTTAATATGGCTGGCAGTCAAGGTAATCGTAAAAAACAATTATCCCAAAACACTGCTACTGCCATACATCATACCTGCAATAAAATTGTTAGTCTATGTCGACACTTTTTAGCTACAAGTCATAAATATGTACTACTTGGGCAATTTTCAACTGATCCATTAGAAAAAGAATTTGGTAAACTTCACCAAGGATCAGGTGGCACCTATTTTATAAATCTTCAACAATGAATTGAAAAGCTGCATAATAAGCAGACATCTTTACTTTTAAATCGAAATGTAAATATTGATGAATTTGATGTTAATCCAGATCACCAATGTACATCTTGTGATTATAAACTTTGTGAGAAAGGTTCAGAAATATTTGACAATCTGGAAAATTTAGAACCATCTCTTTCCAATGAAATAAAAATGGTTTTTGTGTACATAGCTGGATATATTACAAGAAATGATAATCAACCCAGTCAATGTGAAACCCATTATGAAAAGTATGGGAAATATACCAATTTAATTGACCGTGAAAAACTAAAAGTTCCTTTTGATCACACTTGTCAATTGTGTATTTTTTATTGTTTCATTCTTTTCCCATACAATAAAGGAAAAAGTTTGCTATAAATCATTAAGTAACATTTTTACCAGAGCTCATATTTTAAACTAAGGATATTTTTTCTGGCACTCAGTATTACTGGTTCCCATATTGTGTTCATCTCTATACTAGGTCGGCTTAGAAGAATTTTGTAGCCTAGCATATGTGCTGATTCCTTAAGTTTACCTATTTTAAAGTAGAGTTCTCTATCTATTATTTCAGCTTCATCTCATATGAGGAGGGACACTTTTCTCCCTTCATATGTGGTAACCAAGATGAGGATAATAGCCCGAATAATGTAAGTAGTGTATTTCAGAAGTATAAACAAATACTTAACCATTTTTTAAAAACTTTTTATATGTTTATTTTATATGTTGTCTTGGAAGTGTAGTGGTTCTATTAGGAAAAATGAGATTAAGAAAAAAAAACTGAGCGCAGATTAATATTAATATACTTCACATGAAAAATTATCTTCTAGTAAGAAAAACGACTTAATTAAATATTTATTATTTTCAGTTGACTTAATGAATATCTATGAGCGTTTTATAATTTTCTCGTAACCAACAACATTTTGTTTTTGTTTTTCAAATAAGTTTATTTCGCTTTTTGCCTTGATAAAGTCCGTCAGATGAGGAAACGCATCGGCTAAAACTAAATACAGTTTCCTCTTATTTCTTTCTTTTTCGTTATATTGTTCCTCTTTACAAATTATATCTGAAAATATTTACACACACACATAATCACACACACACATATCTATATTCTAAAGAAATCAACCTCTCTCTCTCTCTCTCTCTCTCTCTCTCTCTCTTTCTCTCTCATCAATGAGAAATAGCAACTCCCTTTGGTATGTCACAATCTGAAATAATCGCGGTATCCATTCTTAGCGTATCCGACAAGTGGCAAATGTTAACCTTGTTTCGATTGCTGGACACATGCCTGTATATTATCGATTAGTTGTGACTGGCTTCTCATCAAGTGGTCAGTCTTCATCTATGACATTAAAAGTAATGTGATTGGCAATATAAAGCCAATTTGTAATTGTTTGACAAGTTTGCATAGCAACCAAAATGCAGGCCTTTATATTTACTCCATTTGATGGAATGATAGGATTGGAAAGAATTGAGTTTTAAATATTTTTTTCTCTATGAAGAATTTTGAAGAATAGGATGACAGGAGTAAACCAATTATAAAAATCGACATCATTTTTCTTTGGAATTACACAAACACTCACACACACAGGGTCACACATACACACAATGTATAATATATACACACATATGAAAACACGATAGGCAACTTTGATATTTTAAATTTGGCTGTTCAGTTGTTTCAAATATTTGCATATCGAGTAAAAAAAATGCCCTTTTGGTTAATTGAGCCGTTACTCCAGTTCATTGTTTTTTGCCCACGCTTTCTTTTTTACTCCTGTTCACAGCCAACTTTCACATCTGCTTATCAGTAGTAGGGGAAATGCCTGAGATCTGAAAGAAGAGAAAATGCGAGTAAACTAAACTAGCCTTGCAAAACAGCATTTTAAATACTCGTTTTGGATAAGCTTTAATGCTAATGAGTGTCGTCTGTGGAAAATATTCAGTTATTTCACTTACTTGGTTAAGGAGTACAAGACTGATAGAGGTAGATAGGAATGTGCTGAAAGCCCATTCAATCTACGACTATGTTTTTGTTACTATGACTAGAAAAAGAGTCCTTTTGTATAGTAAAATAACAATTTACGAGGTCTTTGCGTTTTCTTTTTTTTTTCTTTTTTTTTTTTCTCAGATCATTCATTGAATAATGTCGATGACTGCACCGAAATTTGAAATGCTGATCTCATGGCCATCTTGAAGTTCCTGTAACTGCAGACGAAAATGCCAAAATAATTTCATGACACAAGCATAAAATGAAAAATAACCGTCATATTTCCGCATAATGTACCAGTATGTGAGTCAGTCCAGAAAATTCCAAATAAAATTTTATAACAATAAGGAACTTTTGTTTGAAGAGGAATTGATCTGAGATGACACCAATATATACTTGCCTCAATCTAAGTATTACCTAAGCAGACTTTGCATTAATATCACACCATAGCATTGGAAAGACAGGTGACTGAGTGGATTGACCTAGAAAGTGATCTGATAATCAACAGGTGCAAGATGTATGTCTGAATGAAGTGTCTATCACTACCCTCGACGTATAAACATCTGGTCGGGCAAATGGACTTGGGGTGTTCAAATGTGAGAGAAACCGGATGATAATGAATCATGTAAGAGCGTCCACCTGAAATGGAAAATAGAGAGTGTCTGCCCATATCCTCTTGAAAAGGAGTTCCACGTTCGAAGAAAGCAGTCAAAGACACACACCCTCATGTAGATATTACTGACGAAATCTAGAAGGGAATGGGCAATAATTTTATGCATGAAAGATTTAGTTTTCTGTTATTATCCATCTTAGTAAAGATAACGTTATATCAACTATAACGTTATACCAAACATAACATTACAAAAATATAATAACCCCAAAGATTTATACTAAATACAACGTTTGACTAAATATACCATTTCACCAAAAATGACGTTACAACAAAGATCATGTTACATAAAATATTGCATTACACACAAAACGTTGAATCAAATGTAACATTATATCATGTATAACGTTACACTGTATTTTAACGTAATATCCAAAATAAAATTACAAATATATATCGATGAACCAAAATATGTTACAGCAAGTAACAAACATAACATTACAAAAATATAATTACCAAACATAAAATTATACCAAAACATAACATTACAAAAATATAATTACCCCAAAGACTTATACTAAATACAACGTTTGACTAAATATACCATTTCACCAAAAATGACGTTACAACAAAGATCATGTTACATAAAATATCGCATTACACACAAAACGTTGAATCAAATGTAACATTATATCATGTATAACGTTACACTGTATTTTAACGTAATATCCAAAATAAAATTACAAATATATATCGATGAACCAAAATATGTTACAGCAAGTATCCCGTTATATCAATTTTAAGTTTTTACCGAAGATAACGTTACACCAGAGATGGCGTTACACCAAATATAACGTTATACTAGTTTTCAGTGAGGAGATTTTAGTTAGCTCATGTAGTTTTATTTGGGCCAATCAACGGGCTTCTGCCAAAATGATTTCTGACACACCAGCGATACCTAGGGAAAGTTCTGAATTTTTAAACTATTCCCATCTGTTCAAATGTAATTTATAAGTGAATAAGCATGCAGTAGCTTTAAGCCGAGTAGGTGTTTAAATGTTTTAATGGCGTCCAAAAAGTGAACACTATCAAGTTTGGTTACGCAGTAATTTTGCCTTTCTTGTGATAATCAGTTTGAATGAATTATCACTGTTGATGAAATAGAGTTACCGTGTTGTGAAGCAATGGCTAAACAATAATCGATGCAATAACGGCACTTGAGTTATACACGCTCAAATAATTCCAAAACGGTTAGGAACCACAATTTTGAATAATAAATATGTAATTGGATTTTTTCTCCTATGTGCCGTGTGCCTTGAGGGCGCTGACGATCATGGCTCGCCACATTTTTCTGTCTTTTGTAGCTCTTCATTAATTTTGTCTTTTTTGTAACCCTCCTAAACCTTTTCCCGGCTTTTATTTAATCAAGCTTTTGAGGTAGGTTCTTTTCCCCTGTCCTTTTGCCTTCCGTCCGTCCTGTGACTGTCAAGTTTTCCAAGCCCTCTTTCCTCATTACATGCTCTAGAAACTTCAAACATCTCTTCCTGATGATGATTATAAGTTTCTTTCTTTGTTCACATGTTCTGTCCATGATATTCTCAGCATCCCACTGTAGAACCACATTTTTGTTGTTTCAAGTCCCCACTTCATATGTGATGACATTTTTCAGCATTCCCTGCCATAAAGAAGGACTGGTATTATATAACTGTTCCATACTATTTTATTTCTGTTTCTTAATATTTTGCTTGGCTTTTGAAAGCCATATTAGGTTATACCAACTTACAATTGGATTTCAGTGTAACACTTTCCATCTTCTGTTAAAACACTTCCAAGATATTTAAAATGTTCTACGAGTTCGATTTTGTTATCTCCAATTCAAAATAACTCGAATTCTTATTGAACGAATAGCAAATAATAATTCGGATCCATAATTATTTCAACTCAGTAACCTCGAAAATAATTTGATATATCATTTTTATCTCCCACCCATTAATCGTGAGGATAATATAATAAATTTTCTGTCCATAATACACCAGTTTGATTGTCTGTTTAATTCTTACCATATTTTTTCTAATTTCTAATTGTTATTTTCCAATTCAAAGTACCGCGTAGACACAACAGCAAAAGTCGAATGTATGTGAATAAAAATAACAAAATATGAACTTTGGACAATTTATTCTCAACTTCGAGCGCAATACTCAAATCTTTATCCTAAAATTGAAAAAATACAATAAATATTTAACAGACATGTCCTGTCAGCTTAAATAATTAAAACAACAGACTCTATCGATCAAAATAATCAGACTTGTTTTAATAAACACCTGCTGTCGAAAAATAAAACAGTTAAAACCTAACCTGAACAAAATTAACTACGAATTCTCCACAAACATTCTCAAAAGCCTATAATAGATCACAGAAGTGATTGGTTATCTCAATGGGTTTCCATACTTAATACTTCTCGCCCCCACTTTCGTGTGGTCATGTGAGACGCCACAAGCTGTAGTGCAATTTTCGCATTCAGCATGCACGCACATGTTCACTAATCTTCTATACAAACAAAAAGACGACTACTGCTATCATCGTCCGCGAACTGCTTTATACAACCAATACAATTGTCATCTTTGGTAATGGCTGATATAAGCTGAAAGCTCGGAAAGGATTAAATAAAAAAAATGTGTCAATATTGTGATTTTCTTTTCTCTTTCAGCGATAATGCTATTAAAATTATCATACGATATGAAAATAATTTACCTAAAATAAATCGACAAAACTTGTCTATATTATTTAAGGAAACATGCATCAATATATATATATATATTCTAGGATCATTAAGCATAATAAACAAACAACCTCATACTAATAAAATGATATCTAGTTACATCAAAAAATGTTTACTCTTAACTTTTCAGCCCATTATGGAACTGGTTGTTATTCTATAAAATAATCAATTTAAATGTATTCCTGGGTTCGAATATTGATATGGTCGATTTATCAGTTAAGTAACACTTCATGTTATCGGTCTGTAGTCGGTAACCCAAGTTTTGTGAATGAATTTGGGTAGACTGTCGTTCAGACCAGATAACGCTCTCTCACCCAGGAACTGTAACTTAGGTTAGCATATGTGGGATTGGTGGGTGTTGAACAAACACAAGTGTACCTCAGCGGCCGTCTACAATGAGGATAGCTAACTGCCCTGTTAAATACATACATAGTAATCCACAAACAGATCTGTTTCGCTGTATCACAGTTCATCAGTACGGATAGACATCCGATTGCTTTTAGCTAGGATTAAAACCCAACCGAATTGACATCAATCGGCGTTTCTACCTCTGAGCTATGGCTGACGGAGGAAGACTTGTAGCGTGTGATATCCCATGCAAACATACGCCAGTAGTTAAGATTGTTCCAATTCATTACTGAATAATCGATGCGTAGATGCTAGAAAAGCTACTGTTTTTTCAAAGTCTACCATTCTTCCAGAGTGCTCAATCAATGTGTAAGAGCGTAAATATTCATTCGCAGACAGATCTGTTTCTCTGTATCACAGCTCATCAGTACGGTTAGACATTCGATTGCTTTTAGCCAGGATTAAAATCCGACCGAATTGACATCAGTCGGCGATTCTACCTCTGAGCTATGGTAGAAGAAGGCAGACTATGGACGTTCGGTAGAACTTGTAGCGTGTGATATACCATGGAAAAACACACCAGTAGCTAAGAGTGTTCCAATTCATTACTGAATGAAATGATAAGAGTATTAAAGTATGCTATATTTCAGGAATAAATTGCTCATTATTTGGGCTATATCGTATGTCAGTCAATTAAGTGCCATACGTGATACACGCTTTGGGTGATCATGTCTCGAAAGAGATATAACTGACTGGGCAGAAGATTGCTATTGCTTTCTGCGGTAGACTGGTTGCCAGCCAAGGCTATAGAACCCAATCTATCCTATTATTTAACCCACAACTGGAGAGAAGAGACGAATTAATACCTTTCCCAAAGGTATTTGTGCGTAACTGAATGCAAGGAATTTAAATGGAATTCGAACTCGGCTCCCCGATTTGTCGTTCCGAGTCGATATCCACTGCACCACAATGCACATATCTTATGTAAATAAGTATAAAAGTAAAGATTGTAATCAACACCCATCGGCGACAGTCGGTTTTAGCCTAAACGCAATAAACTAACTCGTTTTATTAATTTTTTACTCGAGAAATCAAGAGAAAAAAACGATAAAATATCGTCTGCAAATGTCAAAAAATATATAGTATCTTTTCGATGGTGATTTTTGTTAAAATATAGAAACATTACAATCGTGGTTTTGAATCCAATCCGTGAGGTGGGTAGTGTGTACTTACACTCAGCGGAAACAGGCAAGTAATCAAATAAAAATGAGAAGTAGACGATGTCTTTGGACATGAGCAATGGAAGGAGACCAGTCTATTCAAATTTCGATGTCTCTGCAATGTCTTTTTGAACCAAAAAATATTGTATTTTCTTTTCTGTAGAAAAGATACAATTTTTTTATCTAATTTTCAGGTTTTTACAATTAGTAAGAATTATAACATTTGACGCATCAAATGAATTGTTACCAAAACATAGGTCAACAAAGTAAAGATAATTTTTGAAACATGGCACTCTGTATCAGGAGTGGCAAACGAGTCAAACAGCTTAACTAATGTTTTTCTGAACGCCCCTTCCCGCAACTTTACTGCTTTCGCTGTTTGCTGCTAAAACTTGTTCGATGAATTGATTTAACTTTGTTTAAGTTAAGTATCGTCAAGGTTTTTGCGAGAATACAGCATAGCGTAATGAAAAAACGCGACAAACTTAACGAAAATAAAGTTTTATCGTCAAAATGGTGATGTTGTTATTAAGTTAAAAGACCAAAGTATTTTTTTAATTATTTTTTGAAATGTTTTAATTCTTTCTAACACATTTGAAATTTTGGTTAAAATCTTGTTTTATTTACGTCATCGCCTATTCTAACTTTTAACATTGACTGTTTTTCCTCTTGTTTTCTGTTGAAAACACATTGATTTCGAAATTCTTGAAAAATCAAATTAATTGTCCGATTTTAATGAAAATTTCAGAACTTATTCACAAATAAATGAAATTATATTTTACATGTTTTTTAGAAAATATTTAAATATGTTACACTCACCCACTTACTTAATTTGATGAAATTTCGCACAGAACCTTCCTATTTATTAATTTTTTTTAAAAGTAGGAGTCATTAGAGATTTTAAATCACCTACTTTTTTTTCAAATTTGTACTATTTAACTAAAAATCTGCTCTGAATGGAAAAATAATGAATCCAATAAAATTATGACATTACTTAATTAGAAAAGCTTCTAATTGCTTTTGGAAATAAGTAATATTAAAGACATTATTGTCTGAAGAAATCAATTTTTTTCTGATAAATAATGTATTTTTGCAGGAATTTTGCAAAATTGCAAAGATTAATAAACGTAAAAATAATTTACGCTATCTATTTTTTTTTTAAAATAATTTTTTATTTTGTATTATTTTACCTTATTTTCATGTATGGCAGACTGAAATTGCCATTATTATGAAAAGGTTACGTAATTTAAGAGATTTGTCCCCTCACTTAGATTTATAAAAATTGTCATTTATGGTCATGCATAGCAGCTGTCATTGCTTCGTCATTCAACAGTACGTCAAACGTTCGATCAGATGAACACAACCAATCGTTAATAATTTGTTGTAAATTACATTTTATGATAAGTAATATTTGTTTCAAATCAGATTTATTTAACTTTCAGTTTTCTAATTTTACTAAAATAAAGTGTCAGAAGTTTTTTAAAATATATTTAAAATCAATTTACAAATTTCTTAAAATTAAGAAAATAGCCGCTTTTAAGAAAAATTTAAGAAATCGAAATTAAATGTGACATTCCAATCTATATAATTTCTATCTAAAATACACCATAATTTTTACTGAATGGAAATAATAAATTTAATCAGCAAGCTTTTAATAAAATCTAAAATAAAATCTTCAAGAATGTTTTTTTCATTTTAAAAATTTCATTTTAAACTTAGATATCGAAAATTTCTGCCGAAAGTGTGGAGGTACCTAGTTTAAATCAAGCAGATGTAAATATGAAACTATTTCGGAAGTTTAGTAATAGACGATGGATAAAATGACACTGGACGCTGGAGGCGCGTAAGAATATCGAGATGTTTTTCATAAAATGATCAAATTATTCAAGGATCGGAAAAATTAATTAGAAAAAAGGAAAGAAAGTTCGTAACTACTGTGTAATTTCTGTTCTCTTTGGCAGTAAATGTTGGACAATCTCTTCACAGCTGAAGAAAAGACGAAACGGGGAATGTAGTTCGACCGATAAATGCTGGTAAAATCAAGACAGATCATGTCTGCGGTGTGATTCTAAAACTTTTGCCAATTTTTCAGTTTTTAAAATGAGCAAACTGATCTTTATAAGGTTGACATTAACAATATTCTGACCTAAAAACCTTTAATAAATTTAAACATCAATTTAAAAAAAAAATCCACCATGAAAAACATTTCGATGAAGATTTTGACACTTTTCAGATTCTGTTCTGATTTCACAAAAAATACACTTATATTTTTTGGCATCAAACCGACAACGTGAAAATGAAAATGAAGTGGAAAGGAAAATACAACTAAATTATTGTTAACAATTAAGAAGAGCCAATTGCAATATTTGGGGGGTATATGATGAATGAGGAAGGAAAACTTGGAGAAATTAACACACACAAGATATTAATAATAGGACAGATTGTGTTCTATATCTTTGGCTGGCAACCAGTCTACCGCAGAAAGCAATGGCAACCTACTGCGTGATAATCTTCTGCCCAGTCAGTCATGTCTCTTTCGAGACATGATCGCCCAAACGTGTTTCACGTATGGCACTTAACTGACAGACTGAATATAAGAGTTGGAATCATGATTAAGGCTTCTACTGGTCATTAAGTGAGGGATCGATTTTCTATTGTTATGAAGTAATAAACTGATCCCCTACTAATTACTGCTTAATAGTATAATACATCTCTCCCCACTCTAGCTATGAGTCAAATAACAGGACAGATTGGGTTCTATAGCCTTGGCTGGCAACCAGTCTACCGCAGAAAGCAATGGCAACCTACTGCGTGATAATCTTCTGCCCAGTCAGTTATGTCTCTTTGGAGACATGATCGCTTAAGCGTGTATCACGTATGGCATTTAACTGACTAAATAAAATGATCACGTGTAAAAATGTGTTTCTTAAGTGTGATTTGCATAGATAATAATTGATTCTCTAAACTATCGAGGTTGGCCTTTTTTTAAGGCAACTTACCTGTAAAAAAAAGTTGCTCCGATTGTTTAATAGATCCAATGTACATCATATTTCACTTTTTTTGTATATTTGGCTTTATTTATTATGGTCACGTGTGCAACTTCGTAACATGCTAATGGCCTCTATAACATCCGATATTAGATATAAAATTAAAACCTGGTATTAATCATAGATTTATAAAGCAACTGTTATTAATTATGCTTATAAAAACACGGTATTATAAAAAAATCGTATATTAATTATAATTTTTTACTTATCCCTCTTTAATTCTGATCGCTTTAAAAATAGGACGGTAGACATTTATGTGTTAATTCACAATAAAAGCAGTCCAACGAACGAGTTGTTTGCTTTTTTCATTAAAAGTTCAATAAAAATTGGGCGTTTTTTTTTTCTTTTTACTTCCTTCGTTTTTCATCCTTATTTTCTACGTGAAAGCCTTCTCGGACTAACGTTCACCGCTGACATTACTTTGAAAGAGTATATTGAAAGAGTATATTGAAAGAGTATATTGAAAGAGTATATTGAAACAACTGATAAATCTACAGCTAAGTTGGTTCACTCTGTCATGGCAGGCAATTTTTCTTACTAGAATCTATTTTACATATTTATAAGTTTAACCATTCATCTTTGATTTGTATATTTTTACATTTTGTATGTTGCTCCTGTTATATATTTAGTAGTTCTTGATAAAATCTAAAGAAATGTGTGCAACGTTATAGGTCTTGACCTGGCATTTCGATTTCAGTCATTTTCATTCCCCCGTCATGTAGCTTTCTATTGTGACTTTCTGATAGTTTGTTTCATGGCAATTGTTCTGACGAACTTTCCTCTGTGTAATCTAAAGTTTATGAATTTAATCAGCGTAGTAGATTGGCTCTAATTTTAGAGTAAAACTTGTTAGATGTAACCGTAAGTTTTATGCTAACAGTTTCTTCTATCGCACTTTTCACTTGTGGAATTCTCTTTCGGGTCATTGTTGTTGACCAGGCCCGCCATAGTTTATGAATATAGAATACAGCGCAGTACGTAATCTGTTCAATGAAACAAAGTCAAAGATTAACTCTCACGAGTCAGACACTTTACTGAATCTGATTATATTGCCAATACTAGGGAAAATATGTCCGCCTTTATACACGTCGCATTGAATATTTTGAGCCTTCTGATTGGTTAACCCTTGTATTGGTGAACTGTCAAATGAGTCAGCTCATAGCTGGCTCACTAGTATACAAGGGTACCCAAAAACTTCAGCAATTATTTCTTAGTGAACTTTGATCTTCAAAACTTTAAATGTGATGTCAGTCGTTATCTTCTGTCTTCTTATTTACCGTTCTTTTATTGTTTGTCCCTCAATACGAAACTCAAAACAAATAATTGAGCAATAGTCTGCAAATTTGCTAATCGTCGCACTACAAGATGTTGTCATGTATATATATCCACGTCTATTGAACAGGTGTAGAGGCTCATACCTTGTTCCCTGTTTAGGATGTGGTTTCCGGCTTTCTCTTTTCCAATCTTTTCACTCTTACGTAGCCCCCTGCACACCAGTGGCCTTACCGCCTTGCTCGGGGTAATATGATTAAAATATATATATATATACGAAGGTCGTTCAATAAATAGGGTGAATTTTTCGGTATAAGGACTTCTACGAGGGTCATTCAATAAATAGGGTGAATTTTTCGGTATAAGGACTTCTACGAGGGTCATTCAATAAATAGGGTGAATTTTTCGGTATAAGGACTTCTACGAGGGTCATTCAATAAATAAGGTGAATTTTTCGATATAAGGACATCCACGAGGGTCATTCAATAAATAAGGTGAATTTTTCGGTATAAGAATATAATTACTTTCTGCGGTAGACTGGTTGCCAGCCAAGGCTATAGAACCCAGTCCGTTTTGTAATTTGACTCATAGCTAGAGAGAAAAGAGATGTATTATATTGTTACGTAATAATTTGCGGGGGATCAGTTTATTACTTCATAACAATAGAAAACCGATCTCCCACATTATGCCTGTAGACTTAATCATGATTCCAACTATTATATTCAGTCAGTCAGTTAAGTGCCATACGTGATACACGCTTAGGCGATCATGTCTCGAAAGAGACATGACTGACTGGGCAGAAGATTATCCCGCAGTTGGTTGCCATTGTTTTCTGCGGTTTGGCATTTCGATAAACTCCCACTTTATAGGAATGAACTTGTGATTCTCTACCATTTAACCTTTCTAAATCTCAGAAGTACAATTTGAAATCATTCTGTTGGGACGAAACTTTGCGTTATAACTGTGATGTTTTAAGAGAATTTTTTTTTTTTGATGTTATACGCCATGATTGATGGAAGATGACAAAAGACAGCAATGAATTTCTGGGTTTTTTTTTGTTTTTTTGTTTTTTTGTATATTATTCGAACCAAAAATGATGATGCACTTCCAATTGATCGTTTTTTGGGTTTTTTTTTTCAGGATAAAATGGCTGAAAATTGATTTTTGCGAAAAAAAAAATTCTTCTGTTGTTTCCCTCGAGAGTAGCGTGTAATTCTTCATCAATATTTGATTTAACATCAAGATTAAATTTTTCTATCTTTGTAGAACTCTAACGCTTCAATTGTCTTTTGATTTCTTCTTCAAGATCTTACGTTTCTGGTTTCAGCGTTGATTATTTCCTCTTTTAATTATTTTCTTTCATTGTTACTTAATTTTTTCATTCTTTTTTCTTCGTTGGTTATCTCTTTTGAAATTTATTGTTTATTGTCTCTCTCTCAAGTATGCTTCTTTTTTCTTTTTTAAAATTTTTCTTATTCTTTGTTTGAAATTGTCTTTCCTTCTCTCTTTTGCATTTCCTTTTCTTTTTTCTTCCTTTTTGTCTTTCTTTTTGTCTTCTTTCTTACTTTATTTATTTTATCTTCTTCTCCTTTCCATATTTACTGTTTTAAATTTTTCTTATTCTTTATTTGAAATTTGTCTTTCTTTCTCTCTTTTACATTTCCCTTTTCTTTCTTTTTTCCTCTCGTACTTTTTTATTTTATCTTTTTATCTTTTTTTCTTTCCATCTTTCCATTTTTTTCATTTTTCCTTCTTTCTAGTTTTCCTCCTTTTTTCTGCTTGCTATTTTCTTTTTTTCATTTCTTTCCTTCTTTCTTTATTTTCACTTTCTTTCTATTATATTTCCTTTCCATATTTTTACGTTCTTTCTTTCTTTTCCGCTTATTTTTTACAGATTTTCTTAAATGTTTCATTCTTTTTTCTTCTTTGATTATTTAACTGAGCGTTTTATTGTCACTGCACCAAGTTTGTTTTTTCTTATCTTTTCTGTTCTTTTTTTAACAGTTTTTTTCGTTAGTTAACATTTTCATTTTCTATCTTTTGCATTTTCTTGTGTATTTTCTTTCTTTTTCTTTATTTTAACTTCCTTTTTTTCTTTATTTATTTTTATTTTCCCATCTTTTTTCCTCATTTTTCTTTCTTTCTTTCTTTCTTTCTTTCTTCTTTTACACCTTTCTCCTGCATTTATTTCCTTTCTTTTTCATTTATTTATATATTTTCTATTCTTCTTTCTT
This sequence comes from Ascarosepion bandense, assembly GCA_037127315.1. Taxonomy (NCBI): domain Eukaryota; kingdom Metazoa; phylum Mollusca; class Cephalopoda; order Sepiida; family Sepiidae; genus Ascarosepion; species Ascarosepion bandense. The sequence goes on from JBBBDQ010000394.1 coordinate 753,500, forward strand.
CATTTTTCACTTTCTTCCTTTCTGTTTTCCTTTTCATAAATTTACTTTCTTTCTCTCTTTCCTTACATTTTTGTTTTAAATTTTCGTTTTTAATTCACTTCTCTTTTTAGAGTTATTAACTTAATATTCTTTCTTCCTTACATTTTCTTTCTTTCTTTCTGTCTTCCTCACATTTTCTTTCTTTCTTTCTTTCTTTCTTTCTTTCTTTCGTTTGTTCCATTGTCTCTTATTGTATTCTTTCTTCCTTACATTTGTTTCCTTTCTTTCTTTCTTTCTTTCTTTCTTTCTTTCCGTCTTTTCTTTCTTTCTTTTCTTTCTTTCTTTCTTTCTTTCTTTCTTTTGTTCCATTGTCTGTTATTATATTCTTTCTTTCTTTCTTTCTTACATTTTCTTTCTTTCTTCCCTCCTTTCTTACATTTTCTTTCTTTCTTTCTTTTGTTCCATTGTCTGCTATTATATTCTTTCTTCCCTACATTTTCTTTCTTTCTTTCTTTCTTTCTTTCTGTCTTTCTTTCTTTCTTACATTTTCTTTTTTTCTTTCTTTTGTTCCATTGTATGCTATTGTATTTTTTCTTCCTTACATTTGCTTTCTTTCTTTCTTTCTTTCTTTCTTTCTTACATTTTATTTTTGTTTCATTGTCTGCTATTATTTTCTGTCTTCCTTACAGTTTCTCCCCTTTTAATTTTGTTTCCTTCTTTTTTCCGTTTCTATATCTTTATTTTCTTTCTTTCTTAAATTCTCTCTTCTTTTTCTTCTTACTTTCTAACTAGAAACCACTTAACAAAACACCCACATGCCATCGTACCAATCTTTCTCCAGCAAACATCTAATCTCTCTTCTTTCATTTTAATTTCCCTTTCTTACATCCTGTCTTCCATTTTTCCCTCCTGAATTATTTTCCCTCGTTTTTACATTTACTTCCAATTCTTATCTTCATTTTTCCACTTCCGCTTCCACCATGCAGATGTCTTCCGCTTTTTAAGTCAAGCAAATTCCGTGCTATTTTAAACTTAAGCACCAAACCGGCCCCCGCATTCGCATTTACGATAATAGATTTATTTATTAACGACAGCTCTTCTTTCCCTCTCACCAAACTTTTAAATTCAGGTTTTAAAAACAAGAAATTGCCTTGGTACTGACTTATGAGTCTCCAAGAAAACTATATGGAAACATAGAAGCAAATTTACACACACACACACACACACACACACACACACACACGAAACAGTAGCTACTCTGGCATCTACGCATCATTCATTCAGCAATGAATTAAAACACTCTCAGCTATTAGGCGTGTGTAATGATAATATACACGCTAAAAAGTCTGACAGCTTCTACCGAGCGCCCGTAGCTCAGTGGTAGAATCGCCGACTGACGCCAATTCGGTTGGGTTTCAATCCTGGGTCAAAAGCAATCGGATGTCTAACCGTACTGTTATACAACGAAATAGATCTGTCTGCGGATGGCTATATATATATATGTCTGTTTTGCTGTATCATAGCTCATCCGTATGGCTTGACACATGCAATTGCTTCCAGCCAGGATCGAAACTTGACCGACTTATTGTTCTACTCCCTAAGTCATGGGCGCATGAAATATTAGCGTGTGATATAGATGCGGTGTATACACACGATATAATCATTACTCTTCAGAAATAAACTGATGTGTGTATACACTGCTTATATACAACACGCTAAAATTTCCATTCTCTGATTCCTAGCGCCTATGGCTTAGGGGGGTAGCGACTCCAACTGACACCAAATCGGTGGAGTTTCGAATCCGGCCAGAAGCAATTGGGTGACTAGGCACACTGATGAGCTGAGATGCAACGAAACAGACTTGTATGTGGATGACTAATACATATAAATATATATATATATATACATAAGATTAATATATATATATATATATATTAATCATCTACATACAAGTCTGTTTTGCTGCATCACAGCTCATCAGCGTGACTAGACACATCCAGTTTCTTCTGGCCGGGATCGAACCTCGACTGATTTGGTGTCAGACGGAGTCTCTACTTCCATAAACCATAGGCGCATGGAATCAGAGAAGGGATATTTTAACGTGTTGTATATAAGAAGTGTATAAAAACACGACAGTCACCGAAAGAACTTAATTCATTTTTGAAGAGTCATATATATATATAATTAATTATTACCCCATGCAAGGCACCAATCAGACTAAAACACAAGGAGATACAGGATGTGAAAGAATTGGGAACAGTAATGAGCGGAAAGAGAAAAGAATAATCAGGAGAACAGTAGACAGCCATTGGCACTGCATGTAAATTTATTAATATTAATGTTGACTGGAAAGCGTGTAGCCAGAAGGTTATTCCGAAAGGAAGAAGTGCGAGAAGAGAAACCGTCAGTATATCATTTACGCCTACATCTAGTCAGACCAACTATAAATTGATAATATCCCCACACGTTTAGTATTGCACTTAAATTTAAAATGTCTAGATACTATAAGAAAGTGCTCATTTGAACAATTAACGTGAAAGTATTTATAGAAAAGGGAGGCAAACTTACGGCAGTGAGAAAGTGACTGAAGTCGAGACGCCAAAACCAATAATATTGATCATTTTCTTTGGATCTAATCATGAACTTAAGGTAAATTGCAGTGACATCGGATCAAATGTGACGGCAATATTCTAAGCATCGGCGAATGGCAGACTTATAGATAGACAAGATAGATTCTGGAGAGAAAAACTGTCTCACAAGACAGTGAATTAGCTTGCATAGCAGCTGACCACGCAAAGAGTTCAGTATAATCTATCCACTTCAGGTCAGCTGAGATTGGAAAAACGCAACGAATCACTTTCGATTGGGTTAGCATCAGCTATGTATATTGTTATGTAGAAAAAAGTGTCAATACCGACACGTGTGATCGAACACGGATCTCTAGATAACGGTTGAATGAATTGTGCTACTGGGATAAGGTGACCATAGATATTTTTTTTGTTAATCATATCACCCCGAGCAAGGCGGTAACGCCACTGATGTGCAGGGGGCTACGTAAGAATGAAAAGATTGGAAAAGAGAAAGCCGGAAACCACATCTTACACAGGGAAAAATGGATGAGCCTCTTCACCTGTTCAATAGACGTGGGTGGAGTGTGAACCGGGCGATAGTTTTGTCTATCTATTCCAATTGACAAAAAAGAAAAGAAAAGAGTGAAAAGATCGAAAAAGAGAAATCCGAAAACCACATCCTAAACAGGGAACAAGGGATGAGCCTCTTCACTTGTTCAATAGACATGGGTGGAGTGTGAACCGGGCGATAGTTTAGTCTATCTACTCCAATTTTACAGAAAGAACTAAGACAGAAGTCTGAGTATGTTGTGTGTTGCGCATTAGAACGAAAACTCACCTTGTCAGTCTTTCTGTCTTCGGGCAGAGAGTAACCCAGTGGGGACTCTGCCGAAGTGTAGGGAAAATTAGACAATAATTTTTTGGCCGGGCTATATGGACTGGATTCCTCATGTTAAAAAGTCGATGTGCCACATTCTGCCTCGGTGGGGAGGTAGATAAATATTGTTCTGTGTTGTGCCACTTGCCTTGTCGCACTCCCTGTCTTCAGGCAGAGAGTAACCCAATCGAGACTCCCCTGAAGGGTAGAATCTGGGAAATTATTTGACAATTAATTTTTACCTGTGCTATATGCCTCAGATTCCCCACATTAATAAGGACTTGTGTCACATTCCGGCTTGGTGGGGAGGTAGATATATATCGTTCTGTGTTGTGCATCATTCCGGTGTTGCGTATCATTAAAGAGATTATTTCTGAGTGAAAGAATTATTCCGAAATCATTACTGTGTATTATTGAAAGGATTCGTTTAGTTCGTTGACTTTACACGAAGATTCCGAAATATTATAACTCACTAATAGCGCTTTACCAAAAGTTCTCTTCAGAATAACGTTACGAAAAACTAACGTTACAAAAGTGATGACGAAGATGAAATTCGAACTCACGCAGTGAAACCTGCCTCAATACCTAATACTTGCCACGGTTGTGGAGGTAAGCATTTGAAAAGTGATTGTTTCTTTAGAAACAAAAAATGCTACTAATGTGGAAGATTAGGACGTAAGAGTAATCTTTGCAAATCCCAAAAATGGAAGAGATTAATGCCAACAAAGTAAATACATTTGGTAAATTCGTCAAGCGGAAAGAAAAAAAACTAGCAAGACTTCGAACAAAACATCCACAAAGAGAAAATTTATTTTTGTCACTATTAACAATATAAAAATCATATTGCAATTGGATCCAGGTCCGATAATACTATAATTAATAAAAAAGACTTGGAGAAAATTTGGTAAACCTAATTGATTGACTTTTAGGAAAATTGCTCGTGGTGTTTTAGAGAAGAAATTAATTTTTGTAGGTAAGTTCACCTGTAATATTTCTTTCGTTTTGAAAAACCAAAAAAGCAGTGGTATTCGTGTTAAAAAAACAACAAAAAAGTCGTTGGGAATGGATAGCATTGTCTTTGGGACCTGCTAATCAATTCGTTCCGCTAACAAGTAAATATTGTCACCACAAGTAGTACTATTACGGCAACGGAAAAATTAAAACTGAATTAAAAAGATAGTCCTCAGAAGTCTTTTTTTCATAAGGTCTTGGCACGTGCACAAAAGCAAAGGCGAATTTTTAAGTTATAGAAAATGCAACACCAATATTCAGACAGAAAAGGAGTGTACTTTTGCGAGGTTAGATCCAGTCAGTAAGGAATTGGAAAGGCTGGAAGAATTAGGTGTCATTTCCAAAGTAGACTACACTGAATGGGCATCGCCGGCTGTTTACGTAAAGAAAAAGAACAATAAAATCTGCGTATGTACTGATTTCTTAAGGGGAATTAATGAAAACTTACAAAGTAATAATTACCCGTTTCCAAGTCCGGAAGAAATTTTCGACAAACTGATTACAGGAAGTTTTTTCCATGTTAGACATGTGGACGCCTACCTACAAACAAAAAGAGTGTTCAAAATTAATATGAACTCTCGCAAAGGTCTACATAAATTCAACCTATTTCCTTTCGGAATAAAGGTACCTCCGAGTATTATTCAACAAATTATGGGTATAATGCTCGCTGGATTAGATTGTGCGCCAGCATAACTAGATTCAGTCAGTTGAGTGCCATACATGATACACATTTGGGCGATCATGTCTCAAAGGAGACATGACAGACTGGGCAGAAGACTATCCCGCAGTAGGTTGCCATTACTTTCTGCGGTAGACTGGTTGCCAGCCAAGGCTATAGAACCCAATCTGTCCTGTTATTTGACTCATAGCTAGAGGGGGAAGAGATGTATTATAGTAATAAGTAGTAATTAGTGGGGGATCAGTTTATTACTTCATAACAATAGAAAACCGACCCCCCACTTTATTTCCAGTACAAATTTTAAATATATTTTCAACTATTATTTTCAGTCTGTCAGTTAAGTGCCATACGTGAAACACGCTTGGGCGATCATGTTTCAAAAGAGACATGACTGACTGGGCAGAAGATTATCATGCAGTAGTTTGCCATTGCTTTCTGCGATAGACTGGTTGCCAGTTAAGGCTATAGGACCCAATCTGTCTTATTGTTTAACCCATAACTGGAGGGAAGAGACGGATTATTACCTTTCCCAAGGGTACTTGTGTGTAAGTAAATGCAAGGAATTCAACTGGAATTCGAACTCGGCTTCCCGATTTGTCGTTCCGAGTCGATACCCATCGCACCACAACGCACATCCGTGCACCACAACGCACATTTGTAGCTAGATTATATGGATTAAAAGCGATACCAGACACCAACATGCAGAAGACATAAAAATAGTATTCGAAATGATCAAAGAATACGGGTGCAGAATTATTGAAACAAAAATCTGACCTATTTATGTCCAGAATAAAATATCTGGGACAAATTATTGATGAAAAGAGTCGACGACCACATTCTGCCCGATGAAGTTCAACTAAAGACATGCCCGTCCCGAAACTGAAAGCATTTTTAGGCTTTGCAAATTACTATTACGTGTATATATCAAATATGCATGAATTAACAGTCGCTATAAATGCCCTTAAAGAAAGGCGCTAAATAGTTTTGGACAGAGAAATGCCAAAGTATGTAACTCCAGCGCTTTTTACATCACCCAGTGTATCTTGTTCTTTTCCTTTCTCTCTACCTTCGCATCCTTCTCTTGTACTTTCTCTGTCACCCCCTGTAACTCGTTCGTCTTTTTCTTCACTCTCCTCCTGCTTAATACTTCAACACTCTTATGTAAACTTATCAGTGGTGTTAACTTGGGGTGAAATACATGTTTTTTTGTCTAATTTGTTTAGTTCTCTTTGGTTTATTGCTTTTTTGGCCATGGCATGTTTTTCAAATTGGAAAATACCAAGAATAAATCTAGCTCTCGGTCGGCTAAGGTGCTGATTAAGAATCGGCGCAGACTGCAACACAAAGTTGGCCTCGGTGTTGCACACCATATGTACTTGCAAGGACGCCTTTCCATGCGTGACATGTCACTGCAAGATCACCGACATTATGCAACTCTTTATCAGAGCAGTATCTCTAGACGCTACTCGGACTCCTAACTGCCAGTTATGATTCAGCAACCAGAAAACCGCCAAACGGGTATCCTTAGTTTGAAGACATAGCCACTAGTCAGTCATATTAGCATAGATTCATTATTACAAACTCAGAAGATAGAAATTTCTACTTCTGTTTATAGGAATGGAAGGAGTAGGACCAGGCAATATGTAGAACTACCTATTCCTATTAATGAATGGAAGGAGTATGGACCAGGCAATATGTAGAACTACCTATTCCTATTAATGAATGGAAGGAGTATGGACCAGGCAATATGTAGAACTACCTATTCCTATTAATGAATGGAAGGAGTATGGACCAGGCAATATGTAGAACTACCTATTCCTATTAATGAATGGAAGGAGTATGGACCAGGCAATATGTAGAACTACCTATTCCTATTAATGAATGGAAGGAGTATGGACCAGGCAATATGTAGAACTACCTATTCCTATTAATGAATGGAAGGAGTATGGACCAGGCAATATGTAGAACTACCTATTCCTATTAATGAATGGAAGGAGTATGGACCAGGCAATATGTAGAACTACCTATTCCTATTAATGAATGGAAGGAGTATGGACCAGGCAATATGTAGAACTACCTATTCCTATTAATGAATGGAAGGAGTATGGACCAGGCAATATGTAGAACTACCTATTCCTATTAATGAATGGAAGGAGTATGGACCAGGCAATATGTAGAACTACCTATTCCTATTAATGAATGGAAGGAGTATGGACCAGGCAATATGTAGAACTACCTATTCCTATTAATGAAGACAAATGGAATACACTACAGTATATCGGCGAGAAGAAATAGATAATTATGGTGACAGTGTTACATTAGTAATAAACTTGCGACGATTCTTCATTTCATTATCGACTCTTCCCATCACTTAGAGAGAGAAGTTTTAGAGTGGCGTCATTGGGTGTCAAATTACATGAAGATAATAATGTTGGCATGAGTTACTTATATTGTCTATTGAGTTTGAACTTAGTTTTAACTTAGTTACAGTTGCAGCTGGCATTTGCCGCTGCTACTATGACACTGTCAGCTCTCTGTATTCGGGAAGAGGGCGCTCTCTGCTTCCGAGCAGAGAGCAGTAACCCAGTCGTGGTTCCGCCGAAGGATAGAAACACAACTGGGCAAAAATAAACATACATTTTTTGGCCGGGCTATATAGCTCGGAAATACAAGTTATAACTGACCATGTGTCACATGTTGCCCTTACTGGGAGGGACAACTAAATATAATTGAGTTTTAATTTAGTAGAAGTCGCAATATCCCTTACAGTTGCAGCCAGCATTTGCCGCTGTTACTATGACACTGTCAGCTCTCTGCCTTCGGGTAGAGGGAGTTCTTTGCTTCCAAGCAGAGAGCACTAACCCAATCGTGGTTCTGCCGAAGGGTAGAATCACGACAGACATTTTTTGGCCCGGCTATATGGCCGGGAAGACCCACTATAAAATGACCTTGTGTCACATCTAACCTTGCGTGGGAAGGGTGGTAAACACCGTCGCAATATCCCTTACTAGAATAAATTTAAATCGCGAATTAACACTAGACTTATCGCATGAGTGGGTATGATCCATTTACTTCATAAATGAATCGGTCTTGTATACATATATTCAAGAGAAATCAGCTTGTTTTCAGAGTTCACAAAAACTCTGTCTTGATCAAATCTATGTCTCCGAGCGGAGACAAACTCAGAACGTGGCTCCGCCGAAGAACAGAGTCTACGGGATAATTTTGGCCGAGATTAAGGGCTCGGATTCCCAATTTAATTAGCTTTGTACCGCCTCAGGTATCTGCCCTAATGGGGAAATAGTGAATATTAGTTTATTAAAGCCTTTTGTCACATCCAGTTTCGGTGGGGAAGCAGTTGAATACCAATTCATTTAAGCTTACATTCAAGACAATACGAATTGCATCTAAAATTTCTCTTACAATTTAATAAACTCGTTGTTAACCATTTTAATAACAGCTAATCTAATCTGCCCAACGAAATTTATTACTGACCCCAGAAGAACTTACTTAAACTTCATTAGTACTGCAATGAAAGTTCTAATAAGCTGTACTACCTCACCAAATATGTCTCAGCACAAGTTTTCGAGTTTTAAGCAGATCCTTGAAGGTTTTACAATCCTAGACAGGATCTACATAAAAATAGAAAAATGAAATGGTCTTTAGACACTTACTGGCTACGAGGTGTCAACCCGCCCTCAAACTCATTTAACGGATTCTATCAAGCTGAGACTAAATAAGGACTGTTGACTTTTTTGAGTATTAGCGAAATAATATCGAGCCGAATTGATACGAAATGTCTTCACAAACGCGCTTCGCTGCACGGATATCCAACAAAAATACTCGAAAATAGCACACTAAGCCGAGAACACTAACCATGGGTATATATTCAGTTAAGCGCCATACGTGATACACGCTTTGGGCGATCATGTCTCGAAAGATACATGACTGACTGGGCAGAAGATTACCATTGCTTTCTGAGGTAGACTGGTTGCCAGCAAAGGCTATAGAACCCAATCTGTCCTATTATTTAACCCAGGGAAGAGACTGATTAATACCTTTCTTAATGGTATTTGTGCGTAAGTGAATGCAAGAAATTCAACTGAAATTCGAACTTGGCACCCCGATATCTCGTTTTGTGTCGATATCTACTGCACCACAACACACATCCAGCGGTATATAGTACCCAGCGCAAATTAAGCCATTTTAATTAGATTTTAATTACATTTTCAGTACTTGATTTTCTTACTAATAATAACATGTTTTTCAGTTCCTATTAATGTTAACTCAAAGTACAAATTTTGAAGGACCTACATGTAAAATATTTCAAATAAAGATTTATATTTAATATTTTTTTGATATTTTCAAAATCGAGTATGATGTACCCATGGATAGTGATGGTGTAACTTTAATTGGTGGTTAGTGTTCTAGGGTTAATGTTACAGTAGGTCTATGACCAGGCAGAAGTACTCGATTTCACAAAACAAAATTACGTTACTCCATTTGTATAGTACTTTACGATGGTGAGGAATAGGGGAAGAGAAAATTGCCTATTCCCATCTCTATAGTATGAAAAACTAGGCTCTACAAAAATACCAGCCTTAATTAAATGAACATATTCGTTATTTTCTTTTTCCGTTAGAGTCAAAAGAGATGCAAAGTCATTATACCTCGCTAGAAGAGACAAATACTACATATGCGAAAAACAGGGACATTGGGCTAGATTTTAGAAGTACAAAGGGGAGCGAAACAGTAACTTGGCTATCAACTAAAACGATAATCACAGTTAACGAACTGCCACGAAAAAGAATTTGATTGACACTGGGAGCACAAAAAACTTCCTTAATGCAAGTGTTGCAAAAGAAAATTCATGAAAACATCCCTCCTCTAACAACTGTATGAAAATGCTTGTGATCTCCCAAAGCAAAGAAAGCCTTTAATAAGTTAAAGGGGGGCCTAGTGAAAACAACCATTACTACGCCCGATCATATACTACCTCTAGTAGACCACTCAGAATATGCCATAGTCGCGCTTATTAAGACAGTCGGGAAGGCCAATAGCCTTTTTCTACAGAAGCCACTCGACATGAGAATGTAGGCATTCAGCAATAGAGAAAGAAGCCTATGCTAATGTCGAATCGGCGAGAAAATTGAGACATTATTTGATCGGGCGAGACATTAAGTAACGGGCTTACGGCCATATCACGTTGAAGACACCGATTCTCGCTCGATCACCGAAGTTAAGCAACGTTTAATCTGCTCAGTACTTAGATGGGTGACCGTTTGGGAATACCAGGTGCTGTAAGCGTTTAGTGACGGATGTGCGTTGAGGTGCAGTGGATATCGGCTCGGAAAGAGAAATCGGTCAGCCGAGTTCGAATTCCAGTTGAATACCCTACATTCACTTAAGCACTACCCGTAGAAAGATAATAACCCGTCCTTTCCCTCCAGTTATGGGTTAAATAACAAGGGTAGGACTTGGGGACCCTGCCCTTAAGAAACAAATCCCAATGAATATTGATACTCGAAAAGAAAAATGTATTACTAGACACAAAATCCTATATAAAAACAACAATAAATTATTGAAAGAAAAAGGTTTTACCAGCAATAAATAAATAAAAATTTAGTTGGCAATAAATGACCCGGATTTCTCATAGAACGGATTTCTCAAAATGATGCACACCCACCTATCAATACTTCAGAGGACTAGCAAGTCACTCTCAAAAGGATTAAATCCAGTTCAAGTAAGAACGAGGAAGAATCTTGTCATGCAATCCGCCACGTCCTCACAAACAGCAAAAAATACTTTCTCGCTTCAAGGATTTCTTTTCTCTATAGGATGAGAATGTGATATCCATTCACACCATTAAAAAATATGTTCAGATTATATATATATATATATATATACGCAGGTGAAGTCTGCTTGTATTCAGAATTAATCAAAACCTACCTTTTTCTGACCTTCTGCATTCGGGCGAAGAGGAAACAAGCCGAGGCTCCGCCGAAGAGCAAATTCTCATCTGAGGTGAACAAATAAGAGTTCGATCCAGCCTTAAGCAGTTCTACGAGAAATAAGGGTACGGATCTCGCACAAAAATTCGGCCTCGTGCCACATCCAGCCCAAGAGGTGAGGCAGATTAATAACGAGTTCATTAAAACTCTATCTATATCTGACTCTCTAACCCAGTCGAGCCTATGCCGAGAGGTAGATTCTCGTATAGGGAAACAGGAGATCGAACCGTGTATGAGGGGGTCTACGGGAAATGTTTCCCGAGCGTACGCACTCAGAATGCCCCATGGAAAAAATCGGCCTTGTGCCACATCCTGCCTTTGTGGAAAGTAACGGTTAAATACTGACTTTATTAAAGCATACATTTATATCATTATGCATTGTCTTTAACAATTATATTACAATGATTATGAGATGCTTCTGAGCAAATCATAGATCGGCATGTCAGTTAAGTATCATCTTAGATTATAATCCCAGATAACTTATTTTCAAATTGCCCAACTTACCAGGATAAGTACAGTTGTTCATTTTTCCTCTTATTTTTATTCTCAATCTTCTGTCCTTCATTTTGGGGGTTGAGGTATAAACCTAACACGAGCGGCACAAAATAATTCCTCCATCTTCCTTTCTCAAACCCCCTGCTACTCTCCTCGGGCTTCTTCACAAAATACAAAGGAGAATCTGTAACATGATCGATACTGACTTGGCGGCCAGGCAGCAACCACTCTCTCACCGGCGTGATGTGGCTTCCCTGTGCCTCTTCTACAGGTACTTTCACGGCTTCTGCTCCAATGAACTTAGGTCATTGGTGCCGCTTAGGTACGAATTTACACGAGATACTAGATTAGCAACTAGGTCCCACCCTTTTACAGTGAAACAGATAAGATGTAACCGTAATTTCTACTCCAACAGCTTATTTTCTCGTGCTTCCTGCCTGTGGAATTCCCTTCCACATGCCTGCTTCCCTGACAGCTGCAATCTCCAGGAGTTTAAATGTAAGGTCAATAGACACCTCCTAACACACTAACTTGCATCTATTCTCGCACTCTCACCATCTAATCAACCCTCATTCTCGGTATCCTTACCCGTCTATCACCCTCCTTCTGACATTTCCTATATCTAACCAGCCTTTCTCATCACTTCCCCGCCCCTCTGTAACCCTCTGCGCAATAATGGCAGTGGAATGCCTTGCTCGGGGTGAAACGATTAAAAAAAAACGAAAGCAGCAGAAGAACAAATACAAAATTAGTAAATGTTCTAATGACTAAAAGTCTGAGGGAAATTACCGTATTTGATGGTGCTGGTGTATAAGACGCACCCAATTTTAGCAGTGAAAATCAAGAAAAATTATCTAAACTTATTTATAAATGGAACTTTGTCTGTCTGTGTGTGTGTGTGTGTGTCCGTTACCTATAGACTCCGAAACGGCTGAACCGATTTTCTTGAAAATTTACACAGTTGTACTATAAGCGTCTGTGAGTGTTCTTACTAGGTTTTGTGTCGAGGTACCCTCGATAAATATCGAAAATCGATTATCAAAAAAATCGGGTTATAGAAGGAGTGGTCCGATTTTAATCAAGTTTGATACACTCATAGACAAAAACATAAGAAACGATATGCAGAAGTTTCAAGGTTGCAGTTCTTACAATAGTGCAGAAAATCGATAATATATACATATAAAAGGCAAGATGTTTGTGTGTGTGTCTGTTTAACTATCTGTTTGTCTATATTTTTTCAGCCCTTTTATTTTAGTTTTTGCTTCAGGTTGGGCTCTAAGTAGGTATAACTGTAGTTCTTAGTCTCAGCCATGATACAATTTACTCAGAGGACTGATTTAGTCTTCAAAATTCAGTCTTCAAAATTCAGTTTACGACAAATCAAAATTTGACTTACATCCATTCGTATTTCTTTCAGTCTACGGTTTCGCTTTAACTGGAAACAACTATTGCTTTTTGGTCTTTCGTGCCAACGTCCAAAGAATCTGAGTTCCAAAGAGTCTGAGTTCCAGGACCATGGATTAGTTTTAAAGCTTTCATTACACACGAGCAAAGCTGGGCTATACTGCTAGTTAATTATAAAATTACTAAAATTATTAGTAAATGGTACAGACTAGGCTATATTTATGAGGTATGATTTTGGTTAAACAAGCCATGATTACAATTAAACGAAAAATAATAGGAAAAAAAGAACACGATCCTATAAAAACTTAATTATTTTCAATTTATTGCCTATAATTTTAATAAAAGTACTAATATTAAACGTGATGAAATTAATATAATGAATATTATCAATGATAACGATTTGAATCTGCATAATAGCCTTTAAATAATGACAATAGGCATATGAAACTTACTCTAAAGTCTAAGCTAATAAGAGTTGCTAGGTAGCTAATTTCGGCTGACTATGCGTTGTGGTGCGATGATGTGCGTTGTGGTCCAATGAATATCTGCTCGGAACGAGAAATTGGGGAACCAAGTTCAAATTCTAATTGAATTTCATGCATTCATTTAAGCACAAATACCCTTGTGAAAGGTATTAATTTGTCTCTTCCCTCCAGTTCTGGCAATCTTTTTTCCTTTTTACCTCAATTTCCTGAATTTGAAAGTGCTACTTGGCAAATTTGTCTCACCGCGGTACTGTTGAAACAGCTAGATACAAACTTTATGTCGACTCTGATCGTTTATTTTCGTGTCCATTTTGGCTGTGAATCTCTCTTTCGATTTCTTGATTGCCTACCATCTACAATCTTCACAAAATGCAACGTCGATCGCCATCCTTTGTCATACTGAATTATCTTCCTTTATTGTCATTTCACCTTTTCATTCACTTTCACTCCCTATAATCCACTGTGTCCCATTGGCATTGTCGCGTTGCTCAGGGATTTTTTTTTTGAAAATTCAATTGTTGTGGTGTAGTGGATATCGACTCTGAACGACAACTCAGGGAGCCGAGTTCGAATTCTAGTTGAATTGCTTGCATTCGCTTACGCACAAATACCCTTGGGAAAGGTATTATTCCGTCTCTTTCCTCCAGTTATGGGTTAAATAATAGGACAGATTGCGTTCTATAGCCTTGTCTGGCAACCAATCTACCGCAGAAAGCAATAGCAACCTACTGCGGGATAATCTTCTGCCCAGTCAGTCATGTATCTTTCGAGACATGATCATCCAAAGCGTGTGTCACTTATGGCACGTAACTGACTAACTGAGCATAATAGTTGAAAACATGATTAAGGTTTCTTCTGGGCATAAAGTGGGGGTTCGGTTTTCTACAATTATGAAGTAATGAACTGATCCCCCACTAATTGTACTTAATATAATAATGTAATATCATGTATCTCTTCTCCCTCCAGCAATGAGTTAAATGACAGGACAGATTGTATTTTTATAGCCTTGGCTGGTAACCAGTCTACCGTAGAAAGCAATGGCAACCTACTACTGTATAATCTTCTGCCCAGTCAGTTATGTCGCTTTACGTATGCTTTTTTTATCTAGAAATGTTGTTGCGTGCTAAGATATAAATGTTTCTACTATAGCCTGAAAAATATAAAAAAGAATGTTTCGTTGACGCACGTGTTGACGTCCTGTCCATGCTGACTGTCTTTTCGATAGTCACAATGGCACCTGTTTGTGTATGTAGAAGAGTAAATTGGTGAATTTCAACCAGAGAAAATAATAGACTGGCATCAGTGTGTTAAGTAAAATAGGGAAATTGCTAGGTTTTTCCAGGTTAATCATCAAACAGTTAATAATATTATCAAGAAATTTAATGAAGACGACCATTGTCGTGTTGAACCATTGTCGAGTGGAACAACGTTCAAGAAGACCAAACATCGTGCCTGAGCGAACGAAATGGGGATTGAAGAGCAAGGTCATCAGAAACCGACTGAGTGATCGTGAATTTTAAGTCTACATATGGCCTATATGACGCAGAGGAATTCAAAAATATTTTCAGTAAAAAACAAAATGCTCTTTATATGCAGTCAAAATGGGTAATTTACTCTTGTCACAAGAGACTGCTTTTTTATCTAATGTGCCGCGTCCTTTCAAGACGAAGGTGATCATAGCCCTTCACATCTTCCTGTCTCTTGTAACTCTTAATACCTTTTGTTTTGTTAATTCCCCTAAACTCTAGTCTGCCATCCATTTGCTGAAGCCCATCAAGTATGACACGGGCTGTTTTCCCTCTATCTGTGGTGCAACAGAAGAAGGTGTGCTCAGAGCCAACACGGACAGGGAAACGTGGAAAGCCATGATCGCCAACGTCCTGAAGGGACAGGGCACATAGAAGAAAAAGAAGATATATGCCAACTGCCTATAAGAAATTATAATGTGGATATAAAGTGGGGGATCAAATTTATATCATATTCAAGATATAAACTGATCCCTCATTTATGGCCATGTTAGTTTCTGTACATTTATTATTTTAGATATACGGGCTTAAACTAGTGGATGGCAGAGCCGGGCTTGGGTGGTGTAGCAGAAGAAGGTGTGCTCAGAGCCACCAGGGATAGGGAAACGTGGAAAGCCATGATCGCCTACGTCCTGAAGGCACAGGGCACATAGAAGAAGAATTTTAAGACAGGGACGCAAAAGTCATTTTTCAGCTGTTTTATTCACCATACGAAATGACCAGCAAGAAAGCAAATTCACTAAATGCATATAAACAAAATATATATTTTTTAATTATTCAATGGTTGTAAACAGAACTTTCATTAATAATAATATCAGAAATAACAAATAAATAACAAATGAGTCTGAGAGGAAATACAAATATACACTAAATAAAAATATATATCTCCTCGCAATAAAAACAAAAAATAAGAGTTAGTTTTATACTCTTAAAAATATTGTTGGGCTTTAAATAAACATTCAAAGCGTTGAGGAACCATAAGAAAATCAAATCAAAGCAAATCGAAGTCGGTAGATATTAATTGGAAAATGTTTAAGAAACGAGCATGTCTTCACAAACACGCGAATTCGCTAAATATAAAGTTTACTAATGTAAGATATACGCACATGCACCCTAACACACACACACACACACACACACACACACACACACATATATATATATATATATATATATAAACATCGTATTTTGGCTTTAATTTCAGATGAAAATAAAGACAAAACTTCTCCAACATTTGGATTATTTTTTATTAAGTTGGTTCTAAGTTTTCGGCTCACATGAGCCATCTTCAGAGAGGTTACAAGGATGTTAACATAAAAACATCCACCATCAGCGACGATTTTATCTTGTGTTGACATAAAACTTTGCTAAGCAACGATAAAAGTTACCAGAAATAACAAACGCAGTTCGTAAATTTGTAATGTGCTTCTATGACGTCACTTATATTGGAGAATTTTTGTCTTTAATTGCATCTGAAATTAAAGACAAAATACGATGTTTAGAACGGCTCATGATTAAACGTAATAGACATTAATTGTCTCTTATATTTAACAGTATATGTTTAGAAAGTGTGGCTGGGCACATCCACTTGCTTCTGGCCGGGATTGAAACTCAACCGATTTGGTGTCAGACGGAGTTGCTACCAACTAAGCCATAGACGCATGGAACCAGCGAAAGACTACTTTAACGTGTTGTATATAAGCAGTGTATACACACGCCAGTCATCGAAAGAACTCAATTCATTTCTGAAGAGTCACGCATATATCACAGAAATTGAACGTGTTTTTAAAATTTCTCTATAAAGCTCAATCTTAATTGTATATATATTTCACACCTCTATTGAGCACTATGTGCCAATGGTAGACTTTGAAAACACTAGCTACTCATGCATCTACGCATCGTTCGTTCAGTAATGACTTTGAACACTCTCGGCTACTGGTGTGTGTTTACATTGTATATAACACGCTAAAGTTTGCCTTCCTCTACCGAGCGCCATAACTCAAAGGTAGATTCACCGACTGATGTCAATTTGATCGGGTTTCAATCCTGACTAGAAGCAATCGGATGTCAAACCGTACTGATGAGATGTGTTACATGAAACAGATTTGTATGCAGAATTCTCTCTCTCTCTCTCTCTCTCTCTCTATATATATATATATATATATATATATATATACTAGAGGTATAGCCCGGCGTGGCTCGGGTGTAATGAAAGCTTTAAAACTAAACCATGGTCCTGGAGTTCAGACTCTTTGGACGTTGGCTCGAAAGACTAAAATCAATAGTTGTTTCCAGTTAAAGCGAAACCGTAGACTGAAAGAAAAATGAATGAATGTAAGACAAATTTTGATTTTCTGGTATCGATAACAAATAAGTTTTTTTCGTCGTAAACTGAATTTTGAAGGCTAAATAAGACCTCTGAGTTTACTCAGAGGTCTTATGACGGTATCATGGTTGAGACTAAGAACTACAATTATACCTACTTAGAGCCCAACCCGAAGCAAAAACTAAATTAAAATGGCTAAAAAAATACAGACGTACAGGCAGATAAACAAACACACACACAAACATTTTGCCTTTTATATATATATATATATATATATATTATTGATTTCCTGCACTATTGTAAGAACTGCAACCTTGAAACTTCTGCATAACGTTTCTTATGTCTTTGTCTATGAGTGTATCAAATTTGATTAAAATCGGACCACTCCTTTTATAACCCGATTTTTTCGATTATCGATTTTCGATATTTATCGAGGGTACCTCGAGACAAAATCTAGCTAAGAACACTCGCAGACGCTTATAGTATAACTGTGTAAATTTTCAAGAAAATCGGTTCAGCCGTTTCGGATTCTATAGGTAACGGACACACACATATACACACACACAGACAAAGTTCCATTTATAAATAAGTTTATATATATATATATATATATATATATATATATATATATATATATATATATATATATGTTGTGTATTTGGTATTTGGCTAGCAATCACTCCTTTGTACAAGTTTCGTTAAAGACGACTAACAAGGTAGTGCAATTAAGCTTTTCAGCAATTTTTCTTTTCTGGACGTAAATTGTATAAAATCTGTCCAATATTTTATATATCTGAGCCCTTTTCGCTCTTCTATTACCCATTATAAAAGATGATTTTTGCACTTTTATATTTAATTCAATGTTTGAGTTTGACTTTTGTTTTACGGCATATCAACACCTCTGTGGGTTATTTAATGCCAAAAAGGTGGGGGTTTGAAGATATTTTATTTTAATGTTCGTTTATATTAAGATGGTTGCTTTAGTCAGATTTTTATGAAAATGTTTTGTTTTTATTCTTTTTGATTTTAGAAAACTGAAAATGTCTAATTAATACCTGGGAAATGTCCTTACAGGGGACGGAAAGTGCGACATTGAAATCCGAAGGCATATTGGTATGGCCAATGATGACATTCCAGAAGCTGAATAAAGTATTGAAAGACAGGAAGATTTCTCTGGAAATAGCAAAGATAGAACTGGAATATTGTGTGATGTCTGACCTACAATATGGCAGCGAATGCTGGACAATCTCATTAAAGATAAAGAAAAGAACTGAAGCAACCGAAATGTGGTTCTGCAGAAGGATGCTGAGGATACTATGAACCGCACATATGAGAAAATTCGAGCTTTTGGAGGGGATAGACGCGAAAAGGAAACCGTTTCTTTACACCGGGAAAAGACAGCTGAAGTTTCTGGGACATGTAGTGAGGAAGGAGGGCTTGGAGAATCTGATGCTCACGGGACGGATAGAGGAAAGGAGAGACAAGGGAAAGCAATACGTGATATACTTAAGGGACTTGAACAGATGGATGACGGAGCGTAGTTTGAACGGAATAATAGGAAATAGAGAGATGTAGAGGGTCATGATCGCCTACGTCCTGAAGGGACGATACACATAGAAGAAGAAGCAAAAGAAGAATTCATAAATAAATGATATTCGTTCTCTGCAATTTGGATCATGCAGGTCAGTTACGGTTGTTGAGTATTAAATTAGCGGTTTTAATTTTTTTTAAAGTAGATAATTAATTTAATTTTCTTGTTTTTATATAGGTGAGGCATGTAGTGATGCTTCCGATATAATTGCGCATAACTTATTTTGATCAGAAATATATTTTCTTAAGGTGCATGTAAATTCATAAACAATATTGGTCCTTTATCATTTGGATCTTGAAAATAAATATTCTGACATATTTATTGACGACTAGCAGTATAGCCCGGTGTTGCTCGGGTGTAATGAAAGCTTTAAAACTAATCCATGGTCCCGGAGCTCAGACTTAGCCTTAAGAATATTTGTGTGAAGTTTGGTGAGAATCGGATAAAAATTGTGGATTTGTATAAAGGATATACAGACAGATAAACAGACACACAAACAAACATCTTGCCTTTTATCTATCTATCTATCTATCTATCTATCTATCTATCTATCTATCTATCTATCTATCTATCTTATCAATTTTCTGCACTATTGTAAGAACTGCAACCTTGAAACTTCTGAATACCGTTCCTTATGTCTTTGTCTATGAGTGTATCAAATTTGATTAAAATCGGACCACTCCTTCTATAACCCGATTTTTTAGATTATCGATTTTTGATATTTATCAAGGGTACCTCGACACAAAACCTAGCTAAGAACACTCGCAGACGCTTATAGTACAACTGTGTAAATTTACAAGAAAATCGGTTCAGCTGTTTCGGAGTTTAGAGGTAACGGACACACACAGACACACACAAAGTTCCATTAAGTTTAGATTTACTAAGTTTAGATTTACAAACCTTTTTTATTTTCAGCTTATTTTATAGTGAAATTTTATTTTCAGATCTCGATCAGTGGTAATAAAAATCTATCATAAAGATTCAGTGAAGTAACGATTATTAAATTAATGTCTTTGTGATATTTTAATTCTGATTTACAAGAAGAAGGGAAAAGAAAGATGATAATCAGGAAAAAAGAAAGAATTAAAAAAATATAGGGGCCAATTTATAGAGGACTTCGAAGTTTACACAGGTTCGTCTACGTGATTACGTGGGAATCACCAGTTTATAGAAGGTCGAGTTACACATATATAGTATGAAAGTAGATGGCCTACTTAAATTTAGCCCATAATAACAATTGTGTAAAAATAAGAACAATTAAGATGGTGTATTTAAATAACCATTTATACAAATATTATAGGTACCTCCACTCAGTCAGTTAAGTGCCATACGTGATACACGCTCTCGAAAGAGACATGACTGACTGGGCAGAAGATTATCCCGCAGTAGGTTGCCATTGCTTTCTGCGGTAGACTGGTGGCCGACCAAGGCTATAGAACCCAATCTGCCTTGCTATTTAACCCATAACTGGAAGGAAGAGACGGATTAATACCTCTCCCAAGGGTATTTGTGCTTAAGTGAAATAAATGAATTTGGCTAGAATTCAAACGGTTTCTCATTCCGGGCCACGCAACTCCAGTCTAATCAGTCAGTCAGACAGTCAGTCAGTTAAGTGCCATACGTGATACACGCTTGGGCGATCATGTCTCGAAAGAGACATGACTGACTGGGCAGAAGATTATCCCGCAGTAGGTTGCCATTGCTTTCTGCGATAGACTGGTTGCCAGCCAAGGCTAGAGAACCCATATTTAACCCATAACTGGAAGGAAGAGACGAATTAATACCTTTCCCAAGGGTATTTGCGCGTAAGTGAATACAATGGATTCAACTGGAATTCGAACTCGGCTCCCCGACCTCCACTAAATCACTTAAAAAACCGAATAGTATGAATTTTAAAAAAGCGCCAGACTAAATAAAAATATCTTTTTCCACCAAAATCTTTATGTTGTTACTAAAAGGGGTAAATGTTCGTTTTAGATCCCGAATGCTTTTTCCCCCCTTCAAATTTATCCAAAATAGCATTATTTCTGTGCAAATGTATATGCTGAACTCAAATCAACAATTAGTTATTAAATAAATTTACCTTTATTGATCTTAACGACCAGAAATATATCGAACTTCATCTCGCACTTTTTGTCTCCGGTAACTCTCTCGAAGTCATGTAATTAACTGCAGAATGACTTTCGGCGTAGGCACAAGTTTCGGCCTATTTACCTCCTTGACTGAAATTTCCGCCTATTTACTTCCTGTAATGAAAGTAATACGCGATTTTTTTTCTACGCGTATTACTTTCATTACAGGCAGTAAATAGGCGGAAATTTCAGTCAAGGAAGTAAATAGGCCGAAAATGTGCCGAAATTTGTTGCCTACGCCGAAAGTAATTCAGCAGTTAATTACATGACTTCGTGAGAGTTACGAGAGACAAAATGAGGGAGATGTAATTCGATTTTTTCTGGACGTTCAGATCAATAAAGGTAGGTTTCTTCAATAACTAATTGTTGATTTGAGTTCAGCATATACATTTGCACAGAAATAATGCTATTTTGGATAAATTTGAAGGGGGAAAGGCCTTAGGGACCTAAAACGAACATTTGCCCTAAAAGGAAAGATCAAAATATTTTTTCAATCATTTAAAAAAGAAACTTTAATCCTTTTTTACACGTTCTAAATTTTTGCAAAAATCTTGTTTATTAGCGGAGAGTCAAAACTTTACGAGAGTTTACAATGCAAAACTTCATATTACATAACTCATTTTTTTCCGGTGACAAACACATTAATTTGGAAATTCTTGCAAAAAATCAATAATTCTCAGATTTTAATGAAACTTTCAGGACTTATATATATTAAATTATTTTTGAAATCATTACTTTTTTTTAAAATCTTGATAAAAAAATATTTTTCCATCTATTAACCCGACCTCCACGTAAATTCATGAAATTCCAAGAAATTACATTCTATAAGCAAAATTGGTTTTATTAGTTAAATGCAGGACTCATTGGTGAATGTCAATCAACTATTACTTTTTAACCATTTAGACCCTTTTACAGAAAATCTACACCGAATAGTGTTGTGGAATCACCACTTTTTATGGAATAATGGACTCGCCTGATGTGTGCATATATTCCTGCCTATACTGAGAACAGAGAGTTGGGGGGAGTTGCCCCCGGCCTTCGGGCTGGGGACACCAAATTAAGACTGAATAAGACCAGTTTAGACCGGTTTTGAACCTATCCGTCGCGGTGGATAGATAATGTTTTGATCAGTACCTGGGCGTATGCGCTCATGTTCCCCACGTTAATAAAAGACCTTGTGTCGCATTTCTCAAGTGGGGGAGAAGGGTAAATATTGGAGTTGTAGAGTTTAGTAAGAAGTCAGTTGGTCAGTGCGTTGGCGCAGAGTTAGTTGGGGTTGTTGGATATAGACTCATTACCCGGACATACTATTTCACTGCAAGACTGTATATAATTATTTTTACTAATAGTATTCCTGAATTGACTAACCCTTGTTCTTGTTTGTATATCTCGTTCAATATAACTTACGTTTGCTATCTCCATATCTGTTTCTGTTATTTATTACTAGCAGTATAGCCCGGCGTTGCTCGGGTGTAATGGAAGCTTTAAAACTAATCCAGTGTCCTGGAGCTCAGACTCTTTGGACGTTGGCACGAAAGACTAAAAAGCAATAGTAGCTTCCAGTTAAAGCGAAACCGTAGACTGAAAGAAAAATGAATGGATGTAAGTCAAATTTTGATTTCCTGGTATCGATATCATATTATCGATTTTCTGCACTGTTGTAATAACTGCAACCTGGAAACTTCTGAATATCGTTTCTTATGTTTTTGTCTATGAGTGTATCAAATTTGATTAAAATCGGACCGCTCCTTTTATAACCCGATTTTTTCGATTATCGATTTTCGATATTTGTCGGTAGTATCTCGACACAAAACCTAGCTAAGAACACTCGCAGACGCGCTTATAGTACAACTGTGTAAATTTTCAAGAAAATCGGTTCAGCCGTTTCGGAGTCTATAGGTAACGGATACACACACACATAGAGACACACGCAAGCACACACACACACACACACACACACACACACACGAACAAAATTCCATTTATAAATAAGTTTCGATTAGATTTTGTGTGGTTTCTTACCCGGAATCCACAAGAAATAGTAAAGTAAAAAAAAAATGCTATAATACTATGACATTATTTAATTAGATAAACTTTTAATTACATTGATAAATAATATAAATTAAGGACATTATAGTCTCATGAAAAAAAATTTCCCTATTATTAAGGAAATTGTAAAAGAATTGTTTTTATTCTTTTAATTATGACAATTTATAAAGTTTTAAAAATATTTTTAAAATATTGCAAAGATTTGTAGACCTAAGGTTGGTAATTTATTAAGTGAAAACTATATTTACTAATCGAAAATTGAAAATACAAATCATCTACTCATTGTATTTTTATAATCATTTTTAATTTTTTGTATATTTGAAGCTTTTTTGTACGGTAATTTTTATGTGTACATTAAACGATTATGTGTTTCCCGGTTTCTTTCTCTTGCAGGAAAATTATTTGTAAAATTATGTCACTTCTCATCGCCATACACTTATCTTATCTCATATCTGTCAAGCTTTCATCACATTTCAATTACGAGGGAAAAATCAAAAAGTTAAACCCTGTGTTTAATATATAGTTTGATTCTAAATTTTATGCTAAAAATAAGTAATACTTGTGTAAATCAGATGTATATTTGATTTTTGCAAGATTTTTAAATCCGAGATTTAACTTTTGTTTACAAATGTGTGGATCGCTCAAAAAATGATCGAAAATTTTTTTAAATCTCAAACTTTTAGATTCCAAAAATATCATTTCTGTTTGAAATACACCAGAGTATTTTGCTTGAAATAGTAAATTTATTCATTTAACTTTTAACTAAAACTAAAATAAACGTTTCAAGAAAACGTTTTACTTTTAAAAATTCAGTTTAAAAATGAGTTATCGAAAATGAGTGGCGGTACCTAATTAAATAATTCTGTATTATACAAAATGATAGTAATGTTCATAGTAATGTCTGGTACAAGGTTGGTAAGAAGAGCTTATAATAGTCATGTAAGGATAAAAGTAAGATGAATGTATGAGAAATGACGTAAAGGATGTATGTAGGAGCGAGGGTATATTTGAAGTCATGGTATCTTTGATATGATCGTTCAGTTAAAAATTTGTTTCATCGGGTCTTCTTCTTTGCAGCTGCGTTTACAAAGAAGAAGAAGAAGAAGAAGAAGACTCAGCACGAGAGAGAAAGAGAGAGAGTAAGCCAATGCATTTTGGCTGGCATGAATCTGTTATGATTTATAAAATGGCGAGTGTTCTAAAAATAGAAAAGATAGACACACTGACGCCAAGAATTCAAAATTGGGCGGCAAAATAAGGAACCGTTTCTTTTGGTAGGAGTAGGAGTAAGAGTAGGAGTAAGAAGTAGGAGTTAAGGACAGTAGTTTTGTGTAGGAGATTTGAAAAGAAGACGCTAGTCAGTTGACCACTAAAGTCCAGAAAGGATAGGCTCGTTTACTACTAACATCCCACAGTCAAGAGAATTTAGCTAGTTTGCGCCTGTATCCACACAAAATTTAAAGGTTGTAACTTGATGTAAAAACCTAAAGATTTATACCAAAAAATAGACATCATTAATTCAAGTTTGTGTTATCTTCTAATTATATCAAAACGAAGCAACACAACAAATCTATGGGTACGGTCAAAGGACCCTTTAAAGGTAAAAAATAAAACCATGCGTTCTCTTACTTTCTGGATAACTTCCTCTTCGCTACAGAAAAAAAAGAAAAACCGATCTCAAACGGAAAAATAAACGAAGAATCGCTTAAAGAAGATTTCAAATTAATGTGTCTATATCGCAACACAATTTAAACGTTGGCCGTATTGTGAAGCACAATTGGTTACTTGCAAGCATATCAATATTAACATCGTGACACGAAGCTATTGGTGAACTGCAAGCCACAGTTTCGCACAGAAGAAATTCAAGCCACGAAGCACGAGATACAAGTTTTAAAATGAGATAGACCTTTCTTATATATCAAGAGACAAAGTAGAATCGTGTGATGTGTTTCGTCCTTTAAGACTAAAGTGATGTTTATGCTGACGCAGTTACACATGAGCACAAAGGAGAGAGGACACTGAGAATTTTAATTTGAAATTTGAAATTCGAAACACGTCAGTTGAAAACGGTTTGCATGTTGTCATAGTTTTTACTTAAAATCCTTAATATATATTAAGACCTTGAATAAATACTAGCTGATTTTTCATGAAAAGTAATGTTTTATTTATAAAACTTAATAATAGATATGTCCCTGAAAGTATTATCTATCGCTAGCCACTACTTTTTCCTAGCTTTCTGGCAGCATTTGAATTCCACGTCGAAAAAACAACACGTCTAAGCACGAGTCGACTCATTTTAATAGCATCTTCTTAAGAATGAAAGTGGTGCTCAACCAGGCCATGTGCCATCGATCGAAACGAGTGGTAATCGGACAAGGCTATGTCTGGTGAATACGTCGGGTGTGGTAGGACTTTCTATTTAATCGTTTCCAAGCAGGTTCTTACTCATTTTCCGACATGTTTCAAAATCACTTCGCCGTCTGTCCGCTCGTATAGCAGTCGTTTTTTTTTTTTTTTTCTCAATGCTCAGCTCAAACGCGTCAGTTGTAGTTGATAGCGATCTCTCGTGATGTTTTCGGTCGGTTTTAGCTACTCATAATAAACTAAACCCAGCAAAATTCAGAGCAGAATTTTCGAACTATGGAAATTCGATTTTGACGCTGATGTTGATGCATGACCGGGGTTACCCCATGATTTTTTACGTTAAGGGTTATCGTAGTGTTTCCACTTGTCATCGTCGGTCACGATACGAAGCAAAAAATCCTTACCTTCCTGCCGTTGAAGCAGCTGTTCACACGTGACAAGACGCCGTTCGACATCTTTCGGCTTCAATTCGTGCAGCACCCCATGTTCTTGCATTTGAATCATTCATAATACTTTCAAACGTTTCGAAACTGTTGGGTGATCAGCTTCTAATGATTCTGCTAATTCGGCTTTCGCCTGAAGTAAAGCCTGCAATTCTTCGTCTTCAAACTTTTTCGGTGCTCCAGAGCGTTCTTTATCTTCAACATCGAAATCATTGTTTTTGAAGCGTCTAAACCAACCACTGCATGTTGTTTTCAACAAAGCATATTCACCGTAAGTCTCAACAAGAATTTCGTGTCTTTAAGCTGTAAATTTCATTCGAATAAAACAGTGCAGTAAAATTCTTCACAAATACACTTTATTTAGCACAAAATCTTACATGTTTAACGCTACAAAAAAAAAGTTGTTTGCAATTCAAAAACCTTACATACACAGAATTTCATTGTTGCTTAGACTACTACCTTATAGATGCGTTACCATCTGAAACTACAAGCACGCAGTTCCAGGGACGCTATCTGTTGGAAAAGAAAACAGCGAGAATTTATTCAATGTTATATATATATATATATATATAACATTGAATAAATTCTGGCCGAAAGGTTCCTCAGATTCGCACAATGACGTCAGTATTATTTAAGGCAATATATATATATACATATATATATATATATATATATATATATATTTTAAATCATTTCACCCCGAGCAAGGCGGAAACGCAACTGATGTGCCGGGGGTTACATAAATGTAAAAAGATTAATTAGAAAAGAGTGAGGAGTACAACCTAGTTAGAAAGGAACAATAGAAAGGTGAGATAGCAGGTGCGATGACAGATACATAGTTGGAGAGAAAGTGAAGGTTATACAGGGGAGGGGAGAGAGCTAGAGTCCAGTGATTAGTAGATGAGTATTGACTTATATATATATATATATATATATATATATATATATATATATATATATATTGCCTTAAATGATACTGATGTCATTGTGCGAACCTGAGGAACCTTTCGGCCAACAATTTTCAAAGGTCTTCGTTTGCATTATTGTTAATAATAAGGCTGGACACAGAAAAAAAACAGCTTTATTATTAATAATAACGCCAACGAAGACCTTTGAAAAGTGTTGGCCGAAAGGTTCCTCAGCTTCGCACAATGACGTCAGTGTTGTTTAAAGCAATTTGTTGTTTCTATAGGTACAAATCTCTGTTTGTATATATATACTGTTACGAGGATGCATTTATATATAAAAGAATATTAATAATGTCTAAAATGTTGCAGTAAGGGATTCATTTGAGTCCTACTTGTTGCTACAAAAAGTTTTAATTCATGAAGTAGTCGTAAAAATAGAGAAATTAGGAATAGAACATTTTGGAAGATGCCAGAATATTCCAGTAGATTCGAAAGAATTCGAAAGGTTCTAGAAATATGTAATTAGGTTTTGGGCAAAGAATATTCAGTTGTTAACAGGATGTGCTGACATTATCAACTCCGGCTTTGATTCAAGGATTTACATCCAGCCAGAAGAATCTCCCTAAGTAAAGTCGCCGATCAACTAAAATTTGAAAGAGTTGTTAACAGGATTTGCTGATATTATCAATTCCGGTTGGGATTCAAAAATTTCTATCCAGCCGAGAGAATCTATAAGAAAAGTTGCCGATCAACTAAAACCTGAAAAAGAAACTCGTGGAATTATATGGGAAAAATACATATTTTTGAATCTTTCATTAACCAAACTAATAATTACTCTTTTTATACTCATTTAAGGATTTCCAAAAAGTATAACACTTAACTTCTTCGCCAACTTAACTGGGTAAAGATATTTGACGTCTTGCCTTCCTCTTCTCTCCTCGTAACACTCGCCAGTAGTAAACTCTATGTTTCTTGTTTTGAATGCAACAAAAACTGTATATTTGTAAATATTTTATTTGGTGTGTTTTGTAAATTAAATATTTGTCTGTGATTTAGCTTTGAGTTTTTGGTCAATCATTTTTTTTCTTTTGCTGCACTTAACATGTAACAATTATTGCAAGCAGCGGCGGTGAATGAGATGTTTTCACGTAATGTTCGGAAAGACAATGGCATTCGCGCCATTGGTCATTCATCGCTTGCACAAACCGATGTGTTTACTGATCATCAAACAGTCTTGCTGCAATGGTAAAACCAAAAGATGATAGAAGGCAGCCTGTGGTACGTACAATTCCATTAGTTTAATGTGAGAGAGAGTCATCAATAACCGAATTGCATCACAATCATATCACCTCTGTCACTGTTTACAAATGGAATGATTCTGAATGGATCGTCTTCAAAGTACTGAGAAAACTCTGCATTTCTTAACTTCTGTCGTCGTAATCGAACGGGAACATCAACATCCTGTTAAGATTACAAGCAATCCAATCAAATAATGTTTTTTAGCCTCATACTTATCTTAGAAATAATCCAAATTTTGAAATGTAATACCTCCTTGAAAACCAGAAAGCCGAGTTAAAATAAACACTAAAAATATATAGAGATTTAATCAGCATTCGGTGCAGTGCGAGAGTTAATGTCAGTGCATGGGGATGGCTACCTACCAGCCATGACCAAACGCAGCTGGTTAGCTATCCTGTGGGTCGGCGCCATGAGCAACGTCATCCGCCGGCTTTAACCGGATAGAACACGCAAGCAAGTATCGCGCAAGGTCAAGGTAAACAGGGATAGAATAAGAAAGACTTTCACACATCTTTTTACCGTGATGACTGGCTTAAACACTGCAGATTATTCACTAGTTCGTCTATCCTTATTTAAAGTGAAACCTCAATTTTTTTTCTTTTTAACTTGATTTTGAGCAATCGAGATCGCCATCACCTTGCGAGAGAGTTATAACTCTGAGTAAATATTTATTAACTCTTATATTTATATCTATTTATATGACGATATGGAATCCATAACTAAATCCGCTGCTAAGAAGGTCGGTTCTATGTGTAGGGCCAGGAGGTTTTTCCCGTCTGAATCCATCCTGCACATATATAAATCTACCATCCGCCCGTGCATTGAACACTGCTGCCATATCTGATCGTGTGCTCCTGCTATCCACCTAGGGGTTCTTGACAAAATCCAACGGAGAATCGGTAATGTGATCGATCCCGGCCTGGCAGCTCAGATACAGTCACTTTCTCACCCGCGCAATGTGGCTTCCCTGTGTCTCTTCTACAAATACTTTCACGGTTTCTGCTCCGATGAACTTAGCTCACTGGTGCCCCCTATATAGGAAAGGATATACGGGGTGGTAAAATAACTAGACTCATCTATTAACCACTTGACTCTAGTTCTTTCACCACCCCGTATATCCTTTCCTTTCTCTCCACCTTTGCAACTGTTATCACACCTGTATTCCCATCCTTCTCTTGCTCCTTTCTAACTGGTTCGTCTTCCTCTTCACACTCTTCTACTTAATCTGTTTACTCTTATGTAGTTCCCTGCACATCAGTGGCATTACCGCCTTGCTCGGGGTGATACGATTAAAAAAGAATATATGAATTTACTCGAGCAACAAGATTAGCAACTAGGTCCCACTCTTTTACTGTGAAATCAATAAAATGTAAACGCAAATTATACTCCATCAGCTTCTTTTCTCGAACTTACCGACTGTGGAATTCCCTTCCGTTTACTTGCTTCTTCGACAGCTACAATCTCCAAGAATTTAAATGTAAAGTTAATAGTCATCTCCTATCTCACTAACCTGCATCCTATCTTTCATACTCCTTTCTCCATCCACTCCATTCTCATAAGTATTCTCATCCTTCTCTTACCCACTTCCTAACCCCACCTATAACCTGTAACTCTTTCTCATAACTTCCCTCCTATGTAACCCCGTGCACCACAGTGGCAGTAAAATGCCTTGCTTAGGGCGATATGATTATAGATAGATAGATAGATAGATAGATAGATAGATAGATAGATAGATAGATAGATATTAACAGACTAAGATAGATAGATAGATAGATAGATAGATAGATAGATAGATAGATAGATAGATAGATAGATATGGATAAACCGAAACAGACAAATAGTCAGTATTCTCATCCTTCTCTTACGCACTTCCTGACACCCCCTATAACCTGTCACTCTTTCTCATGACTTTCCTCCTATGAAACCCCCTGCACAACAGTGGCAGTAAAATGCCTTGCTTGGGGCGATATGATCATAAAAAATAAAAAAACATATACAAAAATACTATAAAAAACAAATGAAAAACTACAAAACGTCGAAACAACAAAACGAGTATTTTTTTTTAATTAGCTTTTTGTTATGTGGTGTTAGAAATACGAGAAAATGTATTAATGAGTTTGGAGTCAAATGTAGATCAAGTATGGGTCGGAATCCGATAGAATGATAAGAAAAGTGTAAACAGTTTTTTATTATATGTGTGTAATCAGTGTCCAGATGATTTAGTTAGAAAATACAATAATCTACTTATTTTTTTTTTATCTAGAAATGTTGTTGCGTGCTAAGATATAAATTTTTCTACTATAGCCTGGAAAATTTTAAAAACGAATGTTTCGTTGACGCACGTGTTGACGTCTTGTCCATGCTGACTGTCTTTCCGATAGTCACAATGGCACCTGTTTGTGTGTGTAGAAGAGTAAATTGGTGAATTTCAAGCAGAGAAAATAATAGACTGGCATCAGTGTGTTAAGTAAAATAGGGACATTGCTAGGTTTTTCCAGGTTAATCATCAAACAGTTAATAATATTATCAAGAAATTTAATGAAGACGACCATTGTCGAGTGGAACAACGTTCAAGAAGACCAAACATCGTGCCTGAGCGAACGAAAAGGGGCACCGAAGAGCAAAGTCATCAGAAACCGTCGTCAGAGCAAAGATGTCGCTAACAGAATGGAAATGTTGCCATATGCGACATGGAAAAACTCTGAAAAAGTCGGGCTATCAACTATTTATAAAAAATGAATTATAATTATAAACGTTATAATTATTTCATTATAACTATTTTATGCACTATAATAAATTTTGATATACTTTTTATGAACACGAACCAGTGTTAGTATAAATCATTTTTATATAACGCCTTCTTAGTAAATACAGATTCACAGATGAAATACAAACAGTTTACAGTAGCTTACACAATTTGCTGTCTTCTGTAATATAACATTTATGTTTGGTCGCTGTCGAACAACAATTCCTAGATCATTAATCTCTTGTGAATATGATTATCACTAGGTGTTCCAATCTTTTGAACTTAGGCCAGACTAAACAAGCTGAGAATATATTTTTCTGAATTTCTGTAATTCATATCTATCTATCTATCTATCTATCTATCTATCTATCTATCTATCTATCTATCTATCTATCGACTTTTCTCAGTCTGTTAATATCTATCTATCTATCTATCTATCTATCTATCTATCTATCTATCTATCTATCTATCTCGGTCTGTTAATATCTATCTATCTATCTATCTATCTATCTATCTACTTTTCTCAGTCTGTTAATATCTATCTATCTATCTATCTATCTATCTATCTATCTATCTATCTATCTATCTATCTCGGTCTGTTAATATCTATCTATCTATCTATCTATCTATCTATCTATCTATCTATCTATCTATCTCGGTCTGTTAATAGCTATCTATCTATCTATCTATCTATCTATCTACTTTTCTCAGTCTGTTAATATCTATCTATCTATCTATCTATCTATCTATCTATCTATCTCGGTCTGTTAATAGCTATCTATCTATCTATCTATCTATCTATCTATCTATCTATCTATCTATCTATCTATCTACTTTTCTCAGTCTGTTAATATCTATCTATCTATCTATCTATCTATCTATCTATCTATCTATCTCGGTCTGTTAATAGCTATCTATCTATCTATCTATCTATCTATCTATCTATCTATCTATCTATCTATCTATTTTCTCTCGTCTGTTAATATCTATCTATCTATCTATCTATCTATCTATCTATCTATGCTAATGTTTTCAGAGTAATCTAGTAATTTGTTAGTTCATGTATAAATTCTACATATATATATGCATAACCATACCATAAAATAACTATTAGGTTCATACAGCCATGGATGAAAACGTTATAATTTCTCGTAATTTAAAAAATTCCCAGTTACGTGAGCGTTCAAAAAAAAAAAAAATCACCGTTACGTGAACGTTCCTAAAAAAAAACGGTAAACGGTAAAATCAGTTATTGCAAATCGCCTGAAGACACCACTCATGGTAGAATCCTAGGTCGCGTAGTAACTTATTTACAAATGAAGAATATACAAAAGTTCTACAATATAATTGTATTGAACACTTTTTAATACAAATGTGTACTGGTCTAATTTTATTATGACAAAAAACTAATTAAACAATCAATCAATATATATATATATATATGTGTGTGTGTGTGTGTGTGTGTGTGCGCGCGCGCGCGCAGCAAGAAAGATGGGGACAATTAATACTTTTTTCTCTGTTGTCATTTCCAATAGAAAACTAATTTTTATTTTCTATAATTCTTATCGACGATTCACCTGATTGAATATTGTACGGAGGAGCAAAAAACGTTCCCGACATTAAGATCCCAACAAAAGAGGTCAGTTATCCGTCATTTTTTTCCACTCGTCTTTAGTCTTTTCAAGTCTTTATCCAAATGCACTCGTTTTTGCTGTTGCCACAATTATTTTCCTCCATAGCTTCTTCATTTACCAAGCGAGGTTCTGAATGCTTGATTGTATGCGTCCATCGTGAGGTATTGCTATCGCTTGTGAGACAATTAGCCGCGTTTTTTCTACCAATTAGCCACCACCACCATGTCGACATTTAATCTTGTCACATTGTTTCTAATTTCTTTTCTTGACCCACGCCTCAATTTAATCTGTTTGTTTACGAACAACAGATTAGCGGACACGTGAGCTTCAGTCCATAGCAAGCGACCTTGCAGTACGGTACAGATGATATTACCTTTAATTTTTTGCTATGAAGATATTCACAGGAAAATTTAAAAAAAACTCTGACCGAAATTCGAATACTTGTTTTGTGATGTCCCCAAAGCATAGTAAAGTCTGAAACAAGACTATCATATTCGATCACTTCGAAAGAAATATACTTTTTCATGGCAATTGCTATACAACAATATTTTGTACGAGATTCGGCTGAAAGGTTAGTAATCTGACCAAGATATTCTCATGGAATGTAATCAAACAGGCTTTAATTTTCAGTATAGTTCTCCTTGCAGTCTACACACTTCTTTCATAGTTGTTGTATCTCTTGGGCTTCATTGGTAAAGACCCTTTCAATCTGTTGGTCAAAATATCATCAACAACAAATATGACTCATTACACTATTTTCATCATTCGCATCTTCATCGATATATTCACGCACGTTCGGCCGTTGTACGATTCGGCCTTTGTAAACACCTGTCTATATTTTGAGATGAGGTATAACTATTTACATCGTTTGGACTGTTTTTCTCATCTTTATTGCCAGATTCATTGCCAGATTCATGACGTTTCGGTCGTTGTACTCTCCAGCCTTTTTCGAATTGAAGCGAACTCTTTATTTAATTTAAAGGGTTCGATAGTTACAATACCTCATCTCTGAAATATAGAAAGGAGTAGATATGATGTCATCATTACTGCGTTACTGGTTCCGATCCAAAAGTTTTGCCAAGAGGAACAGGTGATAGTCATAAAAGGCCACACCATCAGAACAGGGAGGATAATCAACGAGTTCAAAGCTACAGTCACCCTTGAAACCAAGGAATTGCGTGCTGGAGCATTGTCCTGATGAAGTAAAACCACTTTCGTCAGTTTTCCTTAAAAGCCTTTCGTGATTGAACAAGTTGGCATAATACTCTCCATTGATGGCGTGGCCATTTTAAAGATAGTCAGTAAACATAATGCGTTTTGCATCCCAAAAACTGACGCCTTTCCTGCAAATGAAACTACCTTGGCTTTCTTTAGAGCAAGTAAGGAGGGGTGTTTTCACTGCATGGGTTGTCTCTTGTTCTCTAGCTCAAAGTGATGAACCCAATATCTTTCCTGGGTTAGGAAACATTCAAGAAAGCTAGCTAGATCTGCTTCAAGCGATGTCAGATTCTCCTGTTAAGTGCTCGACCTAGTATTAGGTGTCAGTAGTTCCTAGTGAATAAAATCTTCATCATGCCAAATTCCTCGTGAAGAATATTCTCAACTCTATCACGGCATATGTTAATAACATTGGCTAATTAATTTATAGTCAATCGTCTGTCATCTATCACCATGTGAGGAACATGAATGTTTCCCTCGGCGGTGGCAGTTGCAAGACGTCCAGACCTTCAGTCATGTTCATGATTCACTCTTCCCTACCTAAATTAAGCTGCCCATTTTTGAAGCTGAATCGTCATCACTAATGTAGCAATCCTGTCAGTCGTTGTGGGCGAAGCACTATTTTCTGCAGGTGCTAAATAACACCACAATTTTGTTCATTTTCAAGAGAATTAGTCATCTTTGAAAAGTTACATGTCAGTTTATCTGTAAAGAAAAAAATAATTTCTAAAGAAGAAGAGTTGAAATTATTGCATGCAAGATGCTACAGTTCTACTATCCCACTTTTATAGTCCGTCTATGAACGTTTAAGCCGATCCTAGTATCATTAAGAACATATATAGAGTGCGATAAATAAACTGTCGTCTAAATTACGCAAAAATAAAAATAACACTGACATTTTATTATTACAGATATATTAACTAAAATTACACAAAAATATCTTGAAATACTATTCAAAACATTGTGATTGGTTTCAACCATGAACTCTAGACGACATCGCAATCTCCTGCAACTCTTCTGGAAGGTGTCTTTCTTTAAGTTGGTGAATGCTGCCATAATCCATGCCTTCAGTTAATTTTTGGTGTAGAATTTTGTTGATCTCTCGCTCAACTGCGCCCCACACTTAATCATCAAGGAGATGCAGTTTGGGGAGTTAGGTGGTTAGATGTAAGAGGGGATGTGGTTGCAGAAATAGTCTGAAAGCCTTGCCTGGGTTCTCTTGTGTATCATGGTGCAGAGTCATGTTGTCAGACATAGGGTCTTCCTGCAGCCACCCTCTTGATCCAGGCCAGCACTACCTCTTCAAGTCACTTGATGTAGGCCTTGGTTTTGATTCTGAGGTCTTATGGTAAGAATAGAGTCATAACAACGCCCTCACTAGTGATCACTTAAAACACCTTCGTAATCACCGTTAGACTCCTCCAACTCTTTCCGAATCCTATGCACTGTCTTGTTCGTATTAGAGCTGCCGGTGCAAATACCAAGTACTACAGCATGCCGTTTCCACATTTATGACGGATTGAATTGAGTCCTGGTGTGTTTTTATTTTCAAACAGACAGTGCCCAACTGACCCTACTATACAGTGCAGTCGACAAAATCAAAATCAAACAACACGCGTGCGTGAAATTAAAAATATAAAATACGACAATTTAGTTATTACATCATCATCACTTCTCTCTCTCTCTCTCTCTCTCTCTCTCTCTCTCTCTCTCTCTCTCTCTAAGGCTCAACTGAATAACGTCCACATAACACCCTCGCTGGTCTCTAAGATAATCTCAAAACTTGACCCTCACAAAGCGAGCGGTGGTGACGGAATCCCACTCATAGTCCTGAAAAAATATGCCCAAGAACTCTCCTCTGTCCTCTCTAAGCTCTATAACTTCTGCCTATCTGCTTCCTGCTTTCCTGTCTGTTGGAAGTCCTCCTCTGTAGTTTCTGTATTTAAGAATACTGGCGAACCCTCGCTAATTACCGCCCTATCGGCCTCCTTTCGATCTTTGGCAAAGTTTTCGACGCCATTATTAACCCCGAGGTGATTCAGCATCTCACGGCCCACAGGCTTCTCTCGGACAAACAGTACGGTTTCCGCTTCACCAGGTCTACTGCTGATACGCTAACGACCATTACCGAGGACATATACCAGGCTCTCGACAAGAATGGCGAAGCACGAACCGTTGCCTTGGATATCTCCAAAGCGTTCGACAGAGTCTGGCATGCTGGCCTTTTATGCAAACTGCGGAGCTATGGTATAACTGGTCATTTGTTTGATCTAATCCAATCATTCCTCTCTAACTGCACATTGAAGTTAGTATTAAACGGACATGCCTCCCAAAACTACCATACGAATGCTGTTGTCCCTCGAGGCTCTATCCTAGATCCCACGCTCTTTCTGATCTACATTAGTGATCTCCCAGATGCCATTTGTACGCCGATGACACCACAATTTACTCTCGCCTCGATCAAAAACCCGGTGTGGGCGACAAAGCGAACCTCGCTGTCGAACTTGAAAAGGACGTCCAATCGGTAATGGCCTGGGGTAGGAAATGGCTCGTGAATTTCAATGCTTCCAAAACAAACAGCTATCAATTAACCATCATAGACAATCGCACCTACCTCGCATTAGCATGGAACAGGCTTGCCTCCCTGAGAGTAAAACAGTACGCCTCCTTGGCCTTACACTCTCGGCGGACCTTAAATGGGATGACTATATCGAATCCATTGCTAAGTCCACTGCTAAGAAGGTCGGTTCTCTGTGCTGGGCCCGGAAATTTTTCCCGTCTGAATCTATCTTGCACATATATAAATCTACCATCCACCCGTGCATTGAATACTGCTGCCACATCTGGTGGGTGTCCTTGCTACTCTCCTCGGGCTTCTTGACAAAATACAACGGAGAATCTGTAACGTGCTCGACCCTGACTTGGCGGACCGGCTGCAACCACTCTCTCACCGGCGTGACGTGGCTTCTCTGTACCTCTTCTATAAGTACTTTCACAGCTTCTGCTCCGATGAACTTAGGTCATTGGTGCCGCCTAGGTATGAATTTACACGAGCTACTACATTAGCAACTAGGTCCCACCCTTTTACAGTGAAACAGATAAGATGTAACCGTAATTTCTACTCCAACAGCTTCTTTTCTCGCGCTTCTCGCCTGTGGAATTCCCTTCCACATGCCTGCTTCCCTGACAGCTACAATCTCCAGGAGTTTAAATGTAAGGTCAATAGACACCTCCTAACACACTAACTTGCATCTTTTCTCTCGAACACTCTCACCGTCTACCCAACCCTCATTCTCGGTATCTTTACCCGTCCATCACCCTCCTTCTGACATTTCCTATATCTAACCATCCTTCTCATCACTTCCCCAACCCTATGTAACCCGCTGCGCAGTAGTGGCAGTGGAATGCCTTGCTCGGGGTGAAACGATTAATATATATATATATCCACATACAAGCGAAACAGGCTAGAAGGGAAATTTTAACGTCTTGTACATAAGCAGTGTATACACACGCCAGTCACCGAAAGAACTCAATTTATTACTGAAGAGTCACGCATATATATATATATATATATATATATGTGTGTGTGTGTGTGTGTGTGTGTGTGTGTGTGTGTGTGCAGAGATATAGAGCCACCCAGTGCGAATCGACTTCACTATATTAATTATATTTCTAATACCGTTTTGTTTCGTTCCTTGTAAACATTATTATCTATTGTGTAAATATTCATCGGGATCTTGTTTTTTAAATGTGTTATTCCCCACTCCCCACAGACAAATTTTACATGCGAGACATGTTAGATTTTCACAGAGTCTTTGGGGTATTATGGTGATTGTAGCAAGACTGGTAAGTTAGAATGTGATTTTTTGGTGCAAAGAATATTGTATAGTTTTCTTGGGTTAGCGATTGGGATAGAAAGAAAGAGAGGCGGGGGCAAGCAGCTCGAGACACACAAGTGGATAGCGGAGCTGGGTTCGGGAGAGATATCAAAAGGATGTGTGTTGTGGTGCAGTGGATATCGATTCGGAACGGCAAATCGAGGAGCTGAGTTCGAATTCCGGTTGAATTTCTTGCGTTCACTTACGCACAATTATACTGAGGAAAGGTATTAATCCGTCTCTTCCTTCCAGTTATGGGTTAATTAATAATAAGACAGAATGTGTTCTATAGCGTTGACCGCAGAAAGCAATGGCCACCTACTGCGGGTTAATCTTCTTCCCAGTCAGTCATGTCTCTTTCAAGACATGATCACCTACAACATGTGTCACATATGCCACTTAACTGACTGACTGAATATTATAGTGGGGAAAATAATTAAAATTTGTACTAGGCATAAAGTGGGGTATCGGTTTTCAACAGTTATGAAGTAATGAACTGATCCCCCACTAATTATACTCAATATAATAATGTAATGATGGAAACGAAAATAAAATTAATACTGAGCATCAGGAAGAGACAGCTGAAGTTCCTGGGACATGCAATGAGGAAGGAGGACTTGGAGAACCTGATACTAACAGGCCAGATAGAGGGAAAAAGAGGAAAGGGAGAGCAACGGATAACCTATTTGAAGGACTTAATCAGGTGGGTGATGGAACGAGGGTTGTATGGTGCAACAGGAGAAGGCGTGCTAAGAGCCACCAGGGATAGGGAGACATGGAAAGCAATGATCGCCTACGTCCTGAAGGGACAGGGTACATAGAAGAAGAAGAATATAATTTATTTCTTCTCCATCCAGCTATGAGTCAAATAACAGGACAGATTGGGTTCTATAGCCTTGGCTGGCAACCAGTCTACCACAGAAAGTAATAGCAACCTACTGCGGGATAATCTTCTGCCCAGTCAGTCTTGTCTCTTTCGAGACATGATCGCCCAAAGCGTGTATCACGTATGGCACTGACTGTCTGACCAAAAGGAACGGTGTGAAGAGCGACAAGAAACAAGGGCAAGTAGAAGTCCAAGCCAAGTTTTTTTAATACAGAGGAACACCAGCCTTCCTCTATCTCTATTTTTGGCCTTGTTTTTGTTTCTGAGTTTTTTTGTTTTTTTTAATTTACAAAATAAAAATATGTCACTTTTGTAATGAAGGACTGCATTTGTCAACTCCTGCCCTACTATAAAGTGGTTTTTAACTAACTTTGGTCCAATCTATTTAGGGTTTCAATCTGTCTCAAGAACAACTCAATAACTCTCTCTCTCTCTATTAAGAAACTCTATTAACTCTCTCTCTCTATTAAGAAACACTGAGTTTATTTCTCAGTTTAGATTGATATGTTTTATTGATCGTTGAGTTAGGCAAAAGATAGACGCGACTTCAACAGAAGAGACCCATTTTGTCAGCGTTACTATTATTATTGTTTTATTTATAATCCAACGTCTTTATCAAATAACCTATTGATCTATTCATCTGATGTAAACAGTTATTACAGATTTTAGAAAATGCAGCCATGGCAAGATAAGTTGTTGGAAAAATAAAAAATTGGGAAAATTTATACTTGCCAGATTGTCAGCTACACACTGGTTAAAAGCGGTCGTGTTTACACCATGAGCCATGTCCGTATGTAACTATCATTTTCGGATTAGCAACTCGTCTGATATTGTGGCCGACTATGTGCAGTCATGTGAACTTTTAATTGACAGTTAAAAGTGTCCGTTTTGATTTTTCTCCTTGTGCCCACTAAGTCGATTCATGTATCGTCTTGTGTCATTCTTTTACTGATCTTTTTAAAATAATTTAAATAAATATACTCATAAATAGCACCGTAATTTTTTTTTTTATGATTTCACCCCAAGCAAGGCAGTATCGCCACTGATGTTCAGGGGACTACATAAGAGAGTTAAAGTTTTAGGTAGGGGGAGAGTGAAGAGAAAGACGAACCAGCTACAGGGGGTTAAATAGAAAGGTCAACTGAACATTGTGAACACAGGAGTGAAAACAGTTGCGAATGTAGAGAGGAAGGAAAAGAACAAGATACACGGGGTAATGTAGAAAGGGCTGGAGTTAAGTGGATGAGAGATGGAAATTGACTTTGCATTTATATTCCTAGAGGTTGTAGCCATCAGGAATGCAAGTATATGGAAGGGAATTCCACAGGTGGGAAGCGCGAGAAAAAAGCTGATGGAGTAGAATTGTCGACTGCATTTGGTTGATGTAACTGTAAAAGTGTAGGAACTTGTTGTCAGTCTGGTTGGACAAGTAAATTCTTTTGGGGCGGGCACCAGTGACCCAAGTTCGTCTCAGAGTAGAAGCCATGAAAAGATTTATAGAAGAAACAAAGGGGAGCCACATTCCGACAATGAAAAAGTGGCTGGAGTCGAGCTGCCAGGTCGGGACCAGGTCGGGACCAGTCAAATTACAGATTCTCATTTGGAGCCTGTCGAGAACCCTGAGATGAACAGCAGGGGCGCCTGACCAGATATGACAACAGTATTCCATGCACGGTCAAATGGTTGATTTGCATATTTGCAAGATGGATTCAGGCGGAAAAAAACTTCATGGCTTGGCACAGTGACCCAACCTTCCTAGAAGTGTATTTAGCTATTGATTCAATGTAATGATTCAACTTGAGGTCGGAAGATAGGGTAAGACCAAGGAGGTGTAGTGTATTACTCTCAGGGAGACATGCTTGGTCCATGCTTATGGGTGACAGGACAAATTGCCTGTGATGGTTAAGAGATAGCAGTTTCGTTTTAGAAACATTATTTACAAAAGATCTTACAACTTCTTCCAAGAAAAACACTTTTACTGATGTGTTATTCTTCATTGCCCTGTCTTCGTTGTTCTGTCTTGATAGTGTTCAAAAGCGTCTCCGCATCCTTGTGGGTGATGAGTTATTTTCCCATCTCTACAACTTCTTCCTCACAAACGAAACGTCGCGATCATCTCACAGTTCTATCGCTATTTCCATGCAAATTCCATAATTCCAGCTTCACGGCAAAAAGCCACCATGTAAAGCACAGCTAAGAACTACTGCACTGTGGAAACGACTCCCAAGCTGGTGCTTCTTCGATCACAACAATGTTAACATGTTCAAATCTCTGGTGAACTAATATCTTTCCCATATATCCGCGTAATCTGCGCCTCTTATTCTGTTACATTGTGTTCTTATAATCTTTGTTTTTATGATCCCATTTCAGCCATTGTGCTCTGCAACCTTCTTCATGTGTTTTTAGATCCGCGTAATTTTCAAGGAATTTGCAGCTGTATCCTTTATTTTATGGCCGTTGATATGTCTTACAGCCACGTCACGTTGAAACCCGGCTTCCGGACGATCACGGAAGTTCCCTAAGTTAAGCAACTTCGAGCCTGATCAATACCTTGATGACTACTTGCGAATACCAAGTGATGAAAGTTTGGATGTTCGGCTGGTGTAATGGATAAGGTCTAGGAATTGTTAGTTGGAAAGTCGAGTACTAATTCCCAATAAGTTCTAATATTCACTAACTACAAATATTTTTTAAAAAATCTATGCACACACCAATTCTCCTCCAAACTATGGATTAATTAGTAATATTTGTATCATTAAATTATTTTTTCAAAAAATATTCTTGCTATCTAAAAATATTTTCTGCCTTTAAGTAACATGAAATAGGTTGATAAACTGTAGAAAACGAAGCGATCTTTTTTTCTTTTTTTTTTTTTTTAGTTATTATTCTGTTATTGCACACGGTTTTCAAGTAGTCTGTACTTCACACTCAAGGGATTGAAACCACATTTACTTTTTCTATGTTCCGCGTCCATTGGAGGCATGGAAAATCAGGACCCTCAAAACTTTATATTCCTTGTTTTAGGAGTCTTGTCCCTTTACTGAGGCTTCCGCCATCCATTCACACAAGCTCGATAGCTAGGTGGTTTACTGCATTCCTTCTATCTCTCTTGCCTTCAGTATGCCTTGTGAGGGTTAATTTTTCCAAGCACTCTTTCCTCATTATTTATCCAAGATATTTCAACTGTCTTTTCATCATTGTCAGCATAAATGTTCTTTCATCGCCATTTTCTTTAAGACTTCCTCTTTGCTAACCCACTTTGTCCATAGAATTCTCAGTATCCTGCTGGAGAACAACATTTATATTGCATTCAGTTTTCTCCTTATTCGTGAGAGATTGTCTAGCATTCACGGCTACACAAGAGAATGGATTTTACATAGACATCTAGACTTTAGTCACTTTTCCACCAATGTAGTGTGGCTTCCCTCTGTCCTTTCTACAAATATTTTCATGGCAAATTCTCTGACGAGTTTTTTTGTGCCGCTGGTTTTCTTCTTCATCTTGTTTTATGTGCCATATACTTTCAGGACGTAGGCGATCACGGCTTTCCACATCTCCATATCCCTGGTGGCTCTTAGCACGCCTTCTCCTGTTACACCACCCAAACCCCGCTCTGCCATCCACTAGCTCATAAATCTAAAATAATAAATGTATAGAAACTAACATGGCCATAAAATGAGGGATCAGTTTATACATTGATTATAATATAGAATTGACCCCCCATTTTATATCCACATTCTAATTTCTTATAAACAGTTGACATATATATTCTTCTATGTGCCATGTCCCTTCAAGACGTAGGCGATCATGGCTTTCCACATCTCCCTATCTCTGGTGGCTCTTAGCACGCTTTCTGCTGTTGCACCGTGCAACCCTCGTTCCCTCATCCACCTGATCATGTCCTTCAAATATGTTATCCGCTGCTTTCCTCTGTTTCTTTTACCCTCTATCTGGCCTGTTAGTATCAGGTTCTCCAAGACATCCTTCCTCATTGCATGTCCCAGGAACTTCAGTTGTCTCTTCCTGATGCTCAGTATTAATTTCCTTTTCGTTTCCATCCTTTCCAACATCTCATCATTGCTCACATGCTCGGTTCATGATATTCGCAGCATCCTTCTGTAGAACCACATTTCAACTGCTTCAAGTTTTTCCTTCATCTTCGAAGATATTGTCCGACATTCACTGCCATATTGAAGAACCAACGTCACATAGCAATCCAGTACTCTCCTCTTTGTTTCTAGCGAAATTGTCTTGTTTCTTAATACTTTTACTCAACTTCTGGAATGCTTCTTTCGCCATGACAATTCGCATTTGGACCAGTGTCGCACTTTCATTCTTCTGTTAGAACACTTTCTAAATATTTAAATTTCTGTACCTGCTTGATTTTATAGTCACTCACCTGTAATTGGCATTTTGGTCTGCTTTTTTTACTGATGATCATGCATTCGGTTTTCTTGCAGTTTATTTGTAGTACTTTCTTCTCACTCTTCAGCTACCTTCTGTAGGAGGTCTTGTAGTTTTTTTTTTTTTCTATGTCTGGTATTAGCAGTGTATCATCTGCGTACCTTATATTGTTTAAATTGTGGCCTCCGATGACGGTGCCCTGACCAAATGAATTTAAGCGTGCTACTAGATTGGCATCTAGGTCCCACCATCTTACCGTTGAAATAGTTAATTGTAACCGTCTCTTCTGCTTGGACAGTTTGTTTTCTTGCATTTCCTGTCCGTGAAACTTCCTTCCATTTAGCTGATTCCCTGACAGCTACAATCTCCAAAAGCTGGGGAGTTCATATTGATGTTTATGGTTTTCTTATTCTATCTATCTATCTATCTATCTATCTATCTATCTCATTCACCTTATCTATCTATCTATCTATCTATCTATCTATCTATCTATCTATCTATCTCATTCACCTTATCTATATATCTATCTATCTATCTATCTATCTATCTATCTATCTATCATTCACCTTATCTATCTATCTATCTATCTATCTATCTATCTATCATTCACCTTATCTATCTATCTATCTATCTATCTATCTATCTATCATTCCTTATCCTATCTATCTATCTATCTATCTATCTATCTATCTCATTCACCTTATCTATCTATCTATCTATCTATCTATCTCATTCACCTTATCTATCTATCTATCTATCTATCTATCTATCTATCTATCTATCTATCTATCTAGGTATTTTAACTCTTTCATACCTTATCTATCTATCTATCTATCTATCTATCTCATTCACCTTATCTATCTATCTATCTATCTATCTATCTATCTATCTATTTATCTATCTATCTCATTCACCTTATCTATCTATCTAGCTAGCTAGCTAGCTATCGATCTGTCTATCTATCTATCACATTCGCTTTATGTATATGTTTGTCTATATATTTATCTATCTTTCTTTA
This sequence comes from Ascarosepion bandense, assembly GCA_037127315.1. Lineage (NCBI taxonomy): Eukaryota > Metazoa > Mollusca > Cephalopoda > Sepiida > Sepiidae > Ascarosepion > Ascarosepion bandense. Next base: position 797,433 of record JBBBDQ010000394.1, read on the forward strand.
TATATATATATATATATATATATATATATATATATATATCAGTCGCTTCATATCTACAGAGTGGGATGAATGAATTGTCAAAATTACGCGAAAATGAAAATAACACTCTCATCTCATATATTTATCAAAATTACACAGAAATATCTTGAAATATTAAAAAGTAAATTCGTTCAATAAAATCGCCATTAGCTTCAACCAGGGCTGTCAGACGACTTCGGAATCTCTTGCAACACTTCTGAAATGTCTCCTTGCTTAAGTTGCTGAATGCTGCCATAATCTTTGCCTTCAAACCATCTTTGGTTTTAAACGAAGTTTTTCTGGTCTCTCGCTCAACTTCACCTCCACAGTTAATAAACAAGAAGTTGCAATCTGGGGAGTTAGGTGGTAAGGGGTTATGCAGTCGAGGAAATTGTTTGACATCCATGACTGAGTAGTCCTGTTTGTGTGGATTCGTGCAGAGTCCTGCTAGCAGCCACTCTTTTGACCCAGATCAGCTCTACCTTCTCAAGGAACTTGATGTACACTACGGGCCATAATTATTAGGAAACACCAGTGTTTTTTTTTAAATGATGGATTTCATACTATTTTTTTAGTATTTATTGTAAATGAAAAAAGAATGGTTCTTTTGTTAATATTGCAAAATAACATGTGTATCAAATGAATTTATAAATATTTAATAATTATCTATATTGCAGTTTCATCAATGAAAGAATGAAGAAAATTTAGGCTGATTCGGACGAGTTCATTTTTGCTTATTTGCCTTGGAAAGTTTTGCAAAGTAATAAAAATAAAAGAACCATTCAATTTTCATTTAGAATTATCCACTTGGCAATAAATACTAAAAATAGAAAGAAATACATCATTTCTTTTAAAACACTAGGGTTGCCTAATAATTATGGCTGGTAGTGTATGCATATATATATATATATATATATATATATATATATATAGCAAATCTACAGGGTGCGATGGGTAAATTGTCGCTATTTGCATTGTAAAAATTTTGGAAAGTAATAATAACAAAAGAACCATTCTATTTTCATTTATAATTATCCACTTGGTAATAAATACTAAAAATAGTAGGAAATACACCATTTCCTTTAAAACACTGGGGTGGCCTAATAATTATGGCCGGTAGTGGAGGCCTACGTGTTCAGTCTGTGAGAAAATCATGATCACTCCAAACACCATGAGATGTTGACTGGATCTATCATTCAAACCTTTCTGCACTTTCCTCAGATTGACACTCAAACACACTAATGAGTTCGCATTGGTGAAGATGCCAAGCAGTACATCAAGCTGTTTCCACAATTCTGGCGGGGTCAATTATGTCATGGGGCTTCTTTTCTAAAATTCAGTTAAGTGCCATACATGATACACGCTTGGGCGATTATGTCTCTTTCGAGACAGGACTGAATAGGTTGCCACTGCTTTCTGCGGTAGACTGGTTACCAGCCAAGGCTATAGAACCCAATCTGTCCTATTATTTAACCCATAACTGGAAGGAATAGACGGATTAATACCTTTCCCAAGGGTATTTGCGCGGAAGTGAATGCAACGAATTCAGCTGGAATTCGAACCCGGCTCTCCGATTTCCCGTTCCGAGCCGATATCTAATGCACTACAACGCACATGACTTTCTAACAGACGATGTCCAATTGGCCATACTTTTCAGTACCGTCGAGAAAATCAAGAATAATCAATGCGCATGCTTAAAATTGAAAATATAAAATGCGACAATTTAACCATCTGTCTGTTAATTATCTATCTCTCTATCTATATCAGTCTGTTCATATCTATCTATCTATCTATCTATCTATCTATCTATCTATGTGTATTCATATCTATCTATCTATCTATCTCAGTGTATTCATATCTATCTATCTATCTATCTATCTCAGTGTATTCATATCTATCTATCTATCTATCTATCTATCTATCTATCTATCTATCTCAGTGTATTCATATCTATCTATCTATCTATCTATCTATCTATCTATCTATCTATCTATCTCAGTGTATTCATATCTATCTATCTATCTATCTATCTATCTATCTATCTATCTATCTATCTACGTGTAAAGTTTCTTGTCCTGAGCAATTCGAATATTAATGACTGTGCTCTCAAAGTATCTGACAATAGATTGATTACTGAATCTATTTTTGAAATGTTAATTTGCAAAAAAATTGGAAAGCGTTGCATCCCTTGTTATTGATTTGTATAATGCTTCAATATTCGAAATCGACAACACTACAATCTTGCTATCCATTTGTCTACAGAGAAGTGATTTTAACAAAGTATAGCATAGTCTGGCACAAGGCCACCCACCTGATGTACACATTGAGAATCAACCTCATTATAACAACATTGTGCCCCAAAATCAGTAACACTTGTACTGCCGTGAAGCATTGCTTCACGGCAGTACAAGGGCTATTGATTTAGTATGGCACAAGGTCGCAAGTGCGCAACACCCAGTGAGGATCGAACTCACCACAGTATTAATGGTTTACAAGAGTAGTTTGAAAATCATTGTTCCATGGTATGATACTCTGTATGTCAAATACATTGACGGAAAGACTGGTAAACACAGACTGATGAGTCGATCGATAGGTAATTTATTCAATTTACAGTTGAGAAGTCAATGAAATATATACGTACGTTAAAATAAATGTGTTTTTTACCAAATATTTGATAAATTTTTAACTAAAATGAGAACTCAGTTTTGGCAACTATGACAAGAACAAGAGTTTAGAAAAAATATTATTAATATTGAACGCATAATTATTTCGTAATTAAAAACTGAATTTTTCACTTTTATCCAAGTTATCTATCTGTTTATGCTTCTATCTCATTTTATGGGTGTGCGTTGATAAATCAACGTCCCTAGCCTAGTAATGAAGAAAGCGTGCATTTTTTCATAAAAATATGATTAATTTTTCAAAATAATGCTTTCCTTGTCAATGAATTCAATCCGAGGCTTGTCCCTAACACACATCGAACGAATATTATACATTATTACAAAAATTATAGCTATCAGGCCACGGACTTATTGATCTACCCTTTTATAGTATTAACCCTTAATTGCATATCGGTTAACCGATATGCAACAAAGGTTAGAGAAAGGTTACAATATGCAACAAAGGGCATATATATATATATATATATATATATATATATATATATATATATATATATATATATATATATATATATATATATATATATATAATAATATATATATATATATATATATATATATATATATATATAATAATAATATATATATATATATAATAATAATAATATATATATATATATAATAATATATATATATATATATATATATATATTCTGCCTCTTTCCAAGCGCCCGTAGCTCAGAGGTAGAATCGCCGACTAACGCCAATTCAGTCGGGTTTCAATCCTGGGTAAAAAGCAATCGGCTGTCTAACAGTACTGATGAGCTGTGATACAGCGAAACAAATATGTCTGCGGGTGACTATATCTGTTACTACTCTATCGCTACTTCCATGGACAGTGCTTGAATTAAATCCATTCCTTGAATCTGGTAGTTGTAACCTTGACAGCTATGACCTACCATGCCATACACATTATAATAAAACACAATCATTTTTTTTCGAATACCATTAGTGAGATGTAATTTCCACTCAAGTAACTTCTTCCAGAGAAGCACTTCTCTGTGGAACCGACTCCTAAAGGATGCTTTCGCGACCACTACAATCTTAACTTCGGTCGAGAGTTAACAGTTATCTTCTCCACCCATTCGCACAAACTGTGTCTCTTTTTCTGTAGCCGTCTACCTCAAGTGCCCTCGAGCCTTGTAAAGGGTGAACATCACTATATATATATATATGAAAGAGTGAAAATTGAGGTCAACACTCAAGGGCGACAGACTGTTTCAGACCTGATGACTGCGCTTAGCATAAAACAGTCTATCGCCCCTGAGTGTTGACTTCAGTGTTCACTCTTTTGTATTTACATCTCTGCTATTAAGCACTTTATCCTATAAATATAACACACCTTAAAACTATATTTATTCATTTATATATATATATATATATATATATATATATATATATATATATATATATATATAATTTGGAAACAAGTTATTTCCGCAGCCTTGGTTTCAAGCTTTCGGTATATTCACCGATTTATAATCTGATTTTCCAAAGTTTTCAAACATAGAACAGGAATTTTTACGAACACGCGACTAGAAAAAAAAGAAGAAAAATAACCATTATATTGTTTCCAGAACAAAAAAAAAATACTAAATGAAAGATCAGAAATAATTTCCAGATGTAATCACACCAAAAATGTATCTTAGGATCATACCAACCAGGAGGAAAGTGTTTTGAGATCTTTAAGTCACTCCTCCCTAATTTCGAAATTTCAGGTCGCCCGTTCGTAAAACGTTCGTTAAAACCGTTGGAAAATCAGTTATTATAAAGTTTACTTTGTCTCAGTATTTTTTTAGTTTAGGAATTTTTTAAAGTAAGAAAGAGTGTTTGGTATTTTCAAAGTCAAGATGTCCCATAATTTCTTTGAATTCTGTTCTGCTGTCTGAAGGATGTTTCAACCAGATTATTAGAAAATAATTATTTTTTATAACCCGAAACAGAAGATAATATTTTTTATAATACAAAACAGGCGTATTTAGCCTGAGAAGTATATATCCTAGTCAAAAAATTAAATCCGGGAAGATTGCTGAAGCAGAATTTTAACGTAGATACTTTTCAGGAGGCGCCATGTTGTTTTTTTTTTTTGTTTTTTTCGCCCTGGGCTCCATCAACTTGTGTAACGCCTTTTCTGACGCAATAGGAATAAAGAAAGAAAGAAAGAAAAAAAAAGAAAGGGAAATAAAAACATAAGAAGTAATTTAAGAAAAATAATTTATTTTTTATACGCAGTAATTTTTTTTTTTTTTTAACTCAAGAACAAATGTTTGTCATGATTTTTTAAAAATCATTTTATTTTATTTATGTGATCTTTGCTCGGTAATTTTCTCCTTTACAGGCGCGGCAGATATAAGCTTCTTAAAAATAAGATTCTTGAATCTTGCATAATTCGCAAAATATTCTAATTCCTTTGCACATGGAATAATTTACTTTGACAGTCTTCTAGTAATTCCCCAAAATACGAGAAGAAAATGAATTTCTGACATTTCTTTTCGATCATATTTTTTTTAAATAAACATTTTGAAAGATCGTTAATCCACAAAAACAGGCATGTGGAGAAATGGCCAGCCAAATAAAATAATAAAAAAAATGTTTTCTTTAGAGATAATAAAATATCCCAATCATAACGCATTTATAAATTGGCTTAAAATTTTTAAATATGCCTAATCTAAATTTTTAAAAAGGATTATATTTGCTGTGCCCGTATTTTTTTCTCTATTTATGAAAAAAAAAAAAGAAGATTCACTTGACCACGAATGTCCTTGTATTGATGCATAGAAAGGAAGTGTTTTCATTAAACGCTAGAGAAAGAAAGAAAAAAATGAATCGACCAACAACAAACCAATTAACAATCGAGAATTTACATGGAATTATCGTCTTTGTTTCATAGCAAAGACATAATAATAATAATAATAATAATAATAATAATAATCATCATCATAATAATAATAATAATAATAATAATAATTAAGAATCCCTGGAAACCCCAGCTTAAGAGATATACAAAAAATTGTCTTATTAAGTACAGCCCACACACTAAGGAAAACGTTATCTATGTAATGCTGGGGATGATAGGGAGGATAGAAAAACATGAAATGGAGTCATAACAACACGCCACTACCTGCCTTAGGTCTCCCCGCAGACTTGGTTGGTAGTGAGACCAATGCAGAAATCTAAATATGATGAAAAATATCATAATAATAATAATAATAATAATAATAATAATAATAATAAGCCAAATGAATGGCGTAACTCTTCGAATATTTTTCAATACTTTGGAGAAAAGTGCGGTTTAATAAAATAAAAAAAGAAAAGAAAATACAATTGTCGAAATATTGTTGAATAATGTTGTCAGATAGTGTCTTCCCTTTTTTTTCTTTTTTTAAATCGCACATTTCTCTAAGTACTACAACTACTATTACTACTACTAATAATAATATTGCTGCCAACAGTTTGGGATTCTAATGAGATCAAAGGAAAGGAATAAGAAGATTAAAGACAAAAAGGAATTAATTAATTATGCAATTAGAGTTAATTATATAATTTTAGGTAATTAAATCTTTTTGTTGCTTTCATTCATTTCTTATCCGTAAGTAATTTGGCCTTTAACATCAAAAGTAATTTTGTAACTGCATTGTATTGGTAAAATAAAATAAAGAAAGTCTTATGATGCTCTATATTTATTGTTGTTGTTGTTTGCGTTCAATACTTCCTGAATATGACAACTGAAAAAGCTAATATTTTCACCATCGAATAATTATAATTCCTACGCAACCATAAAAATATTTTCTACGTCATCTGAAGAGTCCAGTACATAGGGATGTGTAATTCGCCCCATCATTGTGCAGCTACGCTCACAATATGTTTGTGTGTGTGTGTGTATGTGTGTGTGTGTGTGTGTGTGTGCAGGTATATATGGAAATTTATTATATATACTTAATTAGATTCTTAAATATAAACAATGTAGATATAGAAATCAACACTGTATGGTGATTGGCGGTTTCAAGCCCCAAGTGATCACTGTTATTCTCTCTTTATATCGCATATATATATATATATATATATATATATATATATATATATCGCCAAAATAGAGACAATTGCTTACCTGAGAATTAGCAAAATGGCGTTTTAGGGAACGCGTTATTTTTTGTTTTGTTTACTTCCAAATATTTGACTCTTTGCGTATCTATAGTTTTAAAGAGAAGAAAAATTGGAAGTAGGCTCAAAATGGCTTAAGTAAAAAAATTATTTATTGCAAATAATTAGGAACTTTTTTGTCCTTGAAATACAAATTACTGAGTTGAAGACAAAAAGGATCTGCTTGAAAGGTTAAAAGAAAAAAAAATTAAAATAGTTATTCACTAAAAAAATATAATTATTTAAAAAATATTTCATGATAGATAAATGCAAATGAAATATTCTCAGAGTAAAAGTAAAAGAAAGTATTAAACTTTCTTTGTGAACATAATGTGAAATAGAATTTTCAATAATTAAAATTTGGTTTTATTAAATTAATATATAAAAACATTATTATATTTACTAAGTTTAGGTTCGTGTAGGACGAGATTAAATTGAAAGAAAACAGGAGAGCAAAGATTGTGTCATGGTTGTCTTCTAAAAGGGACAGACCTTGAAAATCATCAGGAACCCTGGATTTTGAACACGGACAACTGACACCGGTATCAAATATTATACAGACTCCATGGTCAGACTTCCTAATACAGAAAACGTAAATTAAGGTGACTTTGTTTTTGCAATTTTTTTTTTTTTTTGGTCGATTCATTTTATTTTCTTTATTAACGATTTTCTTTCCAAAATAAAAAGATTTTTATATAATTCTATATGATTAATTGTGTATGAAGAAAGAAAAACAAATTTGATAAAAACTGGATTTTTAATTAATTAATAGATTCTTCAATGTCATGTGTTTCAGATTAATGGAGATTAAACTATCCATTCATCCGTCCGCAAGTGAAGCGTTTCTTTTTCAGGTTACACGTCTTTGCTTCTTTTTTTTTCTTTTTTTAACGCGCATTTCAGCTTATTACACGCTATTCCTCGTGTTCGAGATTCCTGCTTTTTAAAACAAAATATAAAAAAGCGAATAGATTAAAGGCCATCGTATTATTTTGAATTCTTCTGAAATGTGATATTGTCTATGATATTCCCTTTTTTTAACTTCTATCATCTTGTTTCCAATTGTTTTTTTTTCTCCTCGCAAGTAACCAGAATTGTCATTACGACCGATAAAGACCAACTGAAATGAAGATGAAAGAAGTACTCGCCAAAAATAAATGAATGATTAAAGGCCGTAGTTAACACAACAATTCTTATTTACGATGATTCAGAAAACTTAACGGAAAATTAAAACGAAAGGTTAATAGCGATTTTTCTTTCCTTTTTTTTTCCACGTCTATGCAGAAAAACAATGACAATACAATTTGCAGGTGGCCAACCGACAAAGAACCAATGTTTTTTTTATGGTTTGATAAGATAGCGATGTTGGCATCTAATAATAAAAATAACATAACAACAACAACAATAATAATAATAATAATAATAATAATAATAATAATAATAATAAACTCTATGAAAAAAAGAAAAAATATTCAAGAATAAATTAAATATAACAACAAAAAAAATGCTCGTGTTTTCTTGCAAGGCCTACTCAATTTTTTTCTTGTCAAAAAATGCGACAATGTTGGTAAATCATGAACTTTAGAGACGGATAATTAATGTCATAACTAAAAATTAAAAATGGTATTTCCTACTGAGACCGGCAATGCTTATCAAAGAGCTAATGTGATTCGATCACACCATATTGGCGTAATTTCGATCATGATTGTAGCTGTGAGCGGGTCAATAACAACTTTCGGTGAACAGGCTATGGAATTTTATAATCAACTGGGGTTACATTTTTTCTGAGTCCACACTGCGTGAATTTACACGTTGAATCACTGTTCAAAAGTTGCAAATAAAAGAAACCCCGAAAAGAAATTACTACAAAACACGTATTAGTCATTTAAAGGTCAGATACCATTATTATAGTAATAAATTAAAACATGTTCTATTTCAGATACTAGCACGCATGTTTCCGAAATTAATTTCGGATACTAAAGTTCATGATAACCAGAAAAATTACTGTTTTGCTTTTGATGTTAATGTTAGATTTTTATGCTTTTTATCATCAAGGCAATAAATGAAAACATAATCTCAAAGCCCATATGACTACAATAAATATTTTACCCTAAGGCTTTGAGAAAAGCCTTTTAATCGATAACCGACTAAATGGGTGTTTTTTCTGTGTTTATATGTATGTATGTATGTATGTATGTATAATATGTGCGTGCGTGTGTATGTACGGGAAACTGTCTGAATGTTGTGCAGATTAAGTGTTTGTCCCTTGTAGAGAACAAGCGATAGCCCGATCATGATATTTCTAATTCTTCATGCAATTACAATCAAACGAGATTCGAATCCCGCATGTTACACTGTAGTCTGCAAATTCTTGTGGTTATAAAACTATACTTGTTCACAGGTAAACATAAGTAAACATTAAACAAGATCAATAATAACGTTCATTAATTAAAAAAGAAATAAAGTAACCAGTTAACGAGTCAGCAGATATGTATATAAAAAAAAAACAGTTTATCACACACTCAAAAAACAACATAAAAATGTCTAGATTTTCTTCAGAGGTGTTAATTGTTGTTTTTTTTGTTTTTTTTTTCAATTTCTAGATATTTCTAGATATTTCTAGATATTTCTAGATATTCCGAATTGCAAATGTTTTCAATCCCTTTAGTTTTTTGGGATAAATGTTTTTGGTTTCATATTTTAAAATGATTTTTAAAAACTCATTCAAAACATGATTCTTTTCTGATCCGAACATGTTCTTTACTACAAAGATAAATCTTAACAGTTTTTTGTTTGTTGTGTACTTTTGGGGGAGCCATTTGAGACAAAAGAAAATGCAGGACTGTCATAATTAACCTCATTCTTTGTTTATTGACTAATAAGTATTTGAATATTTCTTTCTTTCGTTCTCCCTGTCTTAGTACGTTGTTGTTGTTGGTTGGTGGTGGTGGTGGTGGTAGTGGTGGTGGTTTTCAAACTTTTTCCTGGTATGCCGCTGTATTTCTTTGTTTTTGATCGGATTTTCGCTTGTAGGCCATTTCATGAATAATGCAACATAACTCAAAAATGTCTGTAGAAAGCTAACATAAAGCAAGAAAGCGTCACTGCTTTCTTTATTTTTCCAGTTTATTTCTTACTTTTTTCCGTGTATATATATATATATATATATATACATATATATATTCTTTTTAAATTAAAGCTTTAAGAGTTGGCATCAAGGATCACAGTGTCAGGGACAAGATTCAACAAAATGACACAAATAAAATAAAACAGACGTTTCGAGTTCAATTGTACTCCTTCAGAACTTTCTTCAGTTTCTTCCCCACTTAAACGATGCATTTCAAATGTTTCCATCCAAGTGTAAAACCACCTGTATGGATTCATTTATTTTCGTTTATCACGTTGTTTTCGATTTCTTTTTTCGTCTTCATCTTTCGGGGAAATGAATCAATAGAAGCCGATAAAGATATCTTAAACGAAGGAAAGTTCACACTTTCAGTCGACGTGAAAGAAAGAGGAGCTCTTTCTTTTGTATTTTCATTTTTATTCATTCTCGTTCATTGAAGAAAAACGCTGATCGAATTTTTTGTTAGCATTTATTTCTTCTTTCTTCTTCTTCTTCTTCTGAATAATTTTTTGTTTGTTTCGCTTGTAATATTTTTCTTTCTGTCACTCTTCTTTGTTTATCGTTCCATAAAAACAAAACAAAACAAAAATATAAGACCAATTCTTTTGTTTTCCTCCGCACGAATATTTTTTTTCTTGCTTGGATAAAACTTAGTAATAGAATTCTGACAATAATAGCGAATTGTTTAAAAAATTTTGTTCACTAGAATATCTTCTTTCGATCTTTTTTCAAAACTTGGGATCGATCGTTCGATATTGTCTGAGAAAAAAAATCCTCTTTTGTTTCACAGATACACAAAAGAATTTTTGGACAGTTCAAACGTCTTCATCCTCATCATGCTCCTTTAGGGTGGGCATAACGGGTGATTTCGGAATCTGAGACACGAGTTCTGGTACTACGGACAGTTTAGCCAGACAGCACCTGCTGTTTTTGTGAACACTACGGGCGAGTACCCTAACCCATTCTTCACATTCACGTTCACTGTGGGCCTCGAAGACAATCGTACAACCTTCGCTATTGTTGGGAATGATCACAAAACGTTGACTGTTTTCAGTGTCTTTTGTTACAACACATTTCTTAACTCGAATAAATGCCGATGCATTACAGAATTTTTTGTCTCTGTACACGACGGCAAAGGGTTCGAACCCACTCCAATAAACTTTCACGTAGACGGGCAGGTGTTTGTCTGATCCGAGAATTAAGCTCAGATGACCACATTTCACAGCCGACCCTTGTTCAGTCGTTAAAGGCATGTTTTCGTCGACTGTCGACATAGAAGCAGGCAGAGCATCAATACAAGCGAATCCCTTCATGACAATTTCTTGTGTAATTCTTATTGGAGTTTTCGTGTTTTTTTGTTTTGTTTTTTTTGTTGTTTTTTTGTAATTTTGGAATTTGTTCTTTTTTTTTTTCCTTTTGTGTGTGTGTTTGTGTTATCAAAAGTCCCAAACAATTTTCGAATACGGTTTAGAAAATTTGAAAAAAAATGAAGGCTGATGACAGAACTCTAAGATTTTTTTTTAATTCACAGCCATATCAAATGTCAGTTAGAAAAAAGAAGCTGGATAACAGAAAAGAAATCCGTGGATGAAAAATTTCCGATATTTTTCCCCCTATTCTTTCGTGACGACGGTCGTTTGTCGTACGGTAGGCAGCGAACAACTCTCACCAACACATGGGCATAAAATTCAAAGGCAGCGTGCGAGACACGTCTACAGAACTGGATAGTTTCACAATAACGTAACAGAGTCAGTCAGTGTCCTTCTAGAACGTAGTTGGACTAACAGATGTCTTCTCGTTCATCACTTGATGAAAATGAAGTGCTACTATCAGTGACGAGACGAACAATAACGAGCGTGGCGTAGATCGCTCTGCTTTATATAAAGTCGAACAGCCACATCGGCTGAGCTCATTAGCTATGCAAAAGATAGAGGTCAACCTCGATCTGGTATTTCAGGGTGAGGAACGTTCCCAATGTCTATAAATGGGCGACGCGTGGTACTATCACAGTAGTGCGCGTGACGAACCCGCATTATTATTATTATTAATAATAATAATTACTATTATCGTCATTAGTAGCAGTAATAGTAATAGTAATATTTGATGAGGGGGGGGGGTTCTGAGTCGAACACACAGACACAAGGAGAGAGAGAGAGAGAGAGAGAAGGAAAGAAATGCGATGCTCAGTTTTTTAATTCGTCCGATTGCAACGTTACGCCCTCGCTCGTTCTTTTCGTCATGATGCAAAGCAATGTAGAAATTTACAAGGCAGTCGACTGAATGGTAACCACATGGAAGATGCACACACGCAATATAAAGACTCACACACACGCGCGCACGGTTTTATATGCAAATGTGTGTGCGCAAATTCATGTTATGTAAATCAATATTACAAGCACACACGCAAAAATATCTGTCCCCTGAGAAGAGATTATCTATCTATCTATCTATCTATCTATCTATCTATCTATCTATCCTCTATATATATATATATATATATATATATATATATATATATCTGTTCATATATATAGTCTGTCATATCTATCTATCTATAAGTCTGTTCATATCTATCTATCTATCTATATCTATAAGTCTGTTCATATCTATCTATCTATATCTATCTATCTATCTATCTATCTATAAGTCTGTTCATATCTATCTATCTATCTATTCATATCTATCTATCTATAAGTCTGTTCATATCTATCTATCTATCTATCTATCTATCTATCTATAAGTCTGTTCATATCTATCTATCTTTCTATCTATCTATCTATCTAATCTATCATATCTATCTATCTATCTATCTATCTATCTATCTATCTATCTATCTATCTATCTCTCTCCACTCCACTTTCACACACACACACACACACACACACACACACACACACACACACACATGAATATGCGTGTATGTGTATGTGTGTGTGTGTGTGTATGTGAAAGAGAGAGAGAGAGAGAGAGAGTGAGAGAGAGAGAGAGTGATAACGAGTTAATGGATATATTTTTTTAGAACAAGCAGTACATCTCACTCTAAAAACGTTATTTTAGTAGCCGCACATGGTTCCCCACGAAACGCAAACCTACGTTCGATCCCTGTCGGAAAGTACGTATCCCTTATGTATCTCAAGCACGCATGCTCGTCACAGGTAATGTACACTGCTTAAAAAAAATAATGCATAATCATTAAATAAATATATGACACGGTGACAAGGTGGTAAAGGGTTTTCTTGTGACGGGTTTCGTCGCTAAGGACTTCGTCAGACTAAAAATGTGATCTGTTGATGCAACTACACTTGCGCACAAACGGGGTAAATATTTAAATTTTGGCTTTTTAAAAAATAAAATCTACCCGATTTCATTATATATATATTACTTTATATATAAGTGATATATATATATATATATATATATATATATATATATATATATATATATATACATATATATATCACTTTTTCTCTTTAATGTGCGGGTAACTGTTCATATCTATCTATCTCTCACTCTCACTCTCTCTCTCTCTCTCTCTCTCTCTCTATCTATCTATCTATCTATAGTGTGTGAAATGGATAAATTGTCGTTTAAAGTACACAAAAGTGACCAGATACTTTTACCAAAATGACACAAAAATATCTTGAAATACTAAAGAGTAAATTTATTCAATAAATTGCCACAGTCTCCAGACGACTTCGGAATCTCCTGCAACTCTTCTGGGCGCTCTCTTTGTGTAAGGTGGCGAATGCTGCCATAATTCTTGCCATCAGTTTATCTTTATAAATACAATGAGTTTCGTTGGTCTCTCGCTCAACTGCACCCCACATATAATAATCAAGGGGGCTGCAGTCTGGGGAGTTAAGTGGTCATATCTAGGGGGTGGGGTGATCGCAGAAACTGACAACAATGACTGGGTAAGCCTGTTTGTTTGGCAGAGTCCTGTTGCTAGACATAAGGTTATCCAGCAGCCACCCTCTTGACCGAGGAAAACACTGTCTCCTCGAGGCACTTGATTTAGGCCTCCGTATATCGATAAATTATGAGGCCCGTGGAAGAAATGATCTCTCCGAACACCTTTAAACATTAGACTTATAAAACTCTTTCCAAATCCTCAAAACTGTCCTCAAATTGTCACCCAAACACTTTGAAATGTTCTTATTAGAGACTCTTGCGTGAATTCCAAGTAGTCCGGTATACTGAGGATGTGCGCTGTGGTGCAGTGGATATCGACTCGGAACGACAAATCGGGGTGCCGAGTTCGAATTCCAGTTCAATTCCTCGCATTCACTTACGCGCAAATACCTTTGGGAAAGGTATTAACCCGTTTCTTCCCTCTAGTTATGGGTTAAATAAAAGGACAGATTCTGTTTTATAGCCTTGGCTGGCAACCAGTTTACCGCAGAAAGCAATGGCAACCTACTGCGGGACAATCTTTTGCCCTGACAGTCATGTCTCTTTCGAGACATGATCACCGAAAGCGTGTATTACGTTTGGCACTTAACCGACTGACAGTATGCTGTTTCCACACTTCTGGCGAAGTGAATTGTTTTTCGTTCTCCTCACAGTCGATTGCCCAGTTGACTATACATCTGTAGTCGACGAAATTAAAAACAAACAACGCTCAGCAACCAAATAAAAAAAAAATTAAAATTGGCGACAATTTAACCATCGCACCCTGTATATCTGTCCGTATCTATCATAGCCAATTTTATGACCACACTTCCACCCCAAGGAAAGTTTTCGTCAGCCACACTTAACGAGAGGGAATTCACTGCCGACGCGTATGGCAACATGTTTTGCTGTGTCTGTGTGTTGAGTTCATTTCTCTCGCACTTGTCAATGAAATTCTCGTTTCACAAAAAGGCCTAACGTTCACCAGAAACGATAGTTGTTCAGTTTTTCGTATCCATCCACTATTTCTGTCACGCACACACACACACACACACACACACACACACACATACACACACACACACTATTTCTTTTTCACTCTCTCTCTCTCTCTCTCTCTCTCTCTCTCTCTCTTAGTTTTTTAGTCATAATAAAATTAGACCAATCAGTCAGTTAAGTGCCATACAGGATAGACGTTTAGGCGATCATGT
>JBBBDQ010000394.1:837500-840000 GCA_037127315.1 Ascarosepion bandense
CCATATATATCTATCTATCTATCTATCTATCTATCTATCTATCTATCTATCTATGATCCTATCTATCTATCTATGTTTGTTCCTATCTATCTATCACAGTCTGTTCGTATCTATCTATCTATCTATCTATCTATCTATCTATCTATCTATCTTTCTCAGTCTGTTCCTATCTATCTATGTATCTATCAATCTATCTATCTATCTATCTATCTCAGTCTTTTCATATCTATCAATCTATCTATCTATATATCTCAGTCTTTCTATCTATCTATCTATCTATCTATCTCAGTCTTTTCATATCTATCTATCTATCACAGTCTTTTCATATCTATCTATCTATCTATCTATCTATCTCAGTCTTTTCATATCTATCTATCTATCTATCTATCTATCTATCTATCTATCTCAGTCTTTTCATCTATCTATCCATCTATCTCAGTCTTTTCATATTCTATCTATCTATCTATCTATCTATCTATCTATCTATCTCAGTCTTTTCATATCTATCTATCTATCTATCTATCTATCTATCTATCTCAGTCTTTTCATATCTATCTATCTATCTATCTATCTATCTCAGTCTTCTTTCACTATCTATCTATCTATCTATCTATCTATCTCAGCTTCTTTCATCTATCTATCTATCTATCTATCTCAGTCTTTTCATATCTATCTATCTATCTATCTATCTATCTCAGTCTTTTCATATCTATCTATCTATCTATCTATCTATGGCTGACCATATATATCTATCTATCTATCTATCTATCTATCTATGATCCTATCTATCTATCTATGTCTGTTCCTATCTATCTATCACAGTCTGTTCGTATCTATCTATCTATCTATGTATCTATCTATCTATCTATCTATCTATCTATCTATCTATCTATCTATCTATCCTATCTATCCATCTATGTCTGTTCCTATCTATCTATCACAGTCTGTTCGTATCTATCAATCTATCTATCTATCTATCTATCTATCTATCTGTCTGGTCCTATCTATCTATCTATCTATCTATCTATCTATCTATCTATCTCAGTCTGTTCCTATCTATCTATCTATCTATTCTATCTATCTATCTCAGTCTGTTCCTATCTATCTATCTATCTATCTATCTATCTATCTATCTATCTATCTATTTATCTATCTCAGTCTTTTCATATCTATCAATCTATCTATCTATCTATCTCAGTCTTTTCATATCTATCAATCTATCTATCTATCTATCTCAGTCTTTCCATATCTATCTATCTATCTATCTTTCATATCTATCTATCTATCTATCTATCTCAGTTCCTTCTACATCTATCTATCTATCTATCTCAGTCTTTTCATATCTATCTATCCATCTATCTCAGTATTTTCATATCTATCTATCTATCTATCTATCTATCTATCTATCTATCTCAGTCTTTTCATATCTATCTATCTATCTATCTATCTATCTATCTATCTCAGTCTTTTCATATCTATCTATCTATCTATCTATCTATCTATCTCAGTCTTTTCCTATCTATCTATCTATGTATCTATCTATCTCAGTCTTTTCATATCTATCTATCTATCTATCTCAGTCTTTTCCTATCTATCTATCTATCTATCTATCTATCTCAGTCTTTTCATATCTATCTATCTATCTATCTATCTATCTATCTATCTATCTATCTCAGTCTTTTCATATCTATCTATCTATCTATCTATCTATCTATCTATCTCAGTCTTTTCATATCTATCTATCTATCTATCTCAGTCTTTTCATATCTATCTATCTATCTATCTATCTATCTATCTATCTCAGTCTTTTCATATCTATCTATCTATCTATCTATCTATCTATGGCTGACCATATCTATCTATCTATCTATCTATCTATCTATCTATCTATCTATCTATCTATGATCCTATCTATCTATCTATGTCTGTTCCTATCTATCTATCACAGTCTGTTCGTATCTATCTATCTATCTATCTATCTATCTATCTATGATCCTATCTATCCATCTATGTCTGTTCCTATCTATCTATCACAGTCTGTTCGTATCTATCTATCTATCTATCTATCTATCTATCTCAGTCTGTTCCTATCTATCTATGTATCTATCAATCTATCTATCTATCTATCTCAG
Source organism: Ascarosepion bandense (assembly GCA_037127315.1). Taxonomy (NCBI): domain Eukaryota; kingdom Metazoa; phylum Mollusca; class Cephalopoda; order Sepiida; family Sepiidae; genus Ascarosepion; species Ascarosepion bandense. Next base: position 839,633 of record JBBBDQ010000394.1, read on the forward strand.
TCTTTTCATATCTATCTATCTATCTATCTATCTATCTATCTATCTCTCAGTCTTTTCATATCTATCTATCTATCTATCTATCTATCTATCTCAGTCTTTTCATATCTATCTATCTATCTATCTATCTATCTATCTATCTATCTATCTATCTCAGTCTTTTCATATCTATCTATCTATCTATCTATCTATCTATCTATCTCAGTCTGGTCCTATCTATCTATCTATCTATCTATCTATCTATCTATCTATCTCAGTCTGTTTCTATCTATCTATCTATCTATCTATCTATCTATCTATCTATCTCAGTCTTTTCATATCTATCAATCTATCTATCTATCTATCTCAGTCTTTTTTCATATCTATCTATC